>CM047877.1:19021123-19077272 GCA_026212405.1 Petrea volubilis
AATCAAACATTCAAATAATTTTTTGGACGAATTACGTTTACCTCCTTGAGGTATACCCTATTTACAAAAAATACTCCGACCTATGAAAAAATTGCAATTACCTCCTCATGAATGCTGGGGTAATTACAATTTACACCTAAAAAATAAAAAATCCCAAAATTACCCTTCTAAAAAATTACAATTGCCCCCCATGAATTAAGGGGTATTACAATTACAAAACCCCCTGAATTGAAATGACATTTGCGTTCAAGGGATTTTTTGTTATATTAGACATATTTAGATTAAATTAAAAAGATTATATTATATTATTGATGCGGGTCGAATTTGGTTCTAGTCGACTACGGTCGAGTTCTCTGGTCGGCTCGGTGTATGCTGTTGTTCGAGGGAAGTGTAGCCTGCAAAAAGGGAATGGCGACGTGAGCTAGCTGAGAGGGGTCTCGGCTAAGACCCTCCGATGCCTAAGTCAGTGGATCGGTGAGTATGAATTCGAGCAGAGTATGGGTATGTGTAATAATAAATGCCTGTGTCTTACCATAAATGAGGGGGTATTTATACCATGTCCAGGTAGACCGAATTCCGTGGGCCCGCAGACCATGCGGGTGTTGGAGGCCGACGTGGGCGACCAGTAGACCGGGGGGTAGGGTCCATAGGCTATAGCTGGCGCGCCATTAATGAGGCATGGGGTTAGGTGGCTGCCCCATACCCGGACTGGCGGGGCATTAAATGCCAGCAGGGAGCCGTTGGGGCCGGTATGGTCCGGTCGACTAAGTAATCGATCGGGAACATCGACGGCGAATCAAGGCGGTACGTATCGGGCGGTTGGGTCCGAGCGAGTCGATCGATATTCGAGTTGGGGGTCGGATTCCCGGTCGGAATACACCAGGTCATTAGCCCCCCCGCTCCGAGGGTCGATTTGTAAAATTCGACCGAGGAGGTAGAATCGACCGGGTTATAACCGTCGGGAATTTGAAAAGTCACAGCTGTAATTATGGCGCCCGTTGGTGTTCCCGAGGCGGGCTTTTACTCGCCTATAAATAGGAACGGTAGACCACGCGTTGACTTCACCATTTCTACGAGAATTATTGCGCTGTGCCGATCGTTTGTCTTCCCAGCCGTTCGAAATCCCTACTTTGTCGATCCGACTCTCTCACTAGGTAACTCTTCTCTCCCGATATTTCTTTCTTGTTTGCCCGTCAATGGCTAGTCGTAGTTTAATTCGAGAGGTCGGATTAGGAGGCTCCTCGGAGGGTAGCTCCGAGGGGAGTACTTCGAGCAGTGGCTCGACTTCTTCCGGCCAGGACCCGACCGGGAGTGGAGCCGAGGGGGAGGTCGAGCATTATGCGGCCGATGAAGGGGAGGATGTTGATGAGGACGTCGATGCTCCACGTTCGTTCAGAACCGAACGTGGCCACGACGATATCCCATCGACGATGACTCCGACCGAGGTCGCAAACGCTGTAACAAGTACCATATCCCGTCGGATTTCCAAGCCTTCGCGCCGCCTGTCGGCTCGCAGATGGGTCGACCGCCCCGTAACACGATCGCCATCCACTTGGAGGCATGTGGAATGTGGAACGGGTTCGGTTCCCCATCTCGGACGATGCGGCGGCTATTTATAATTTTTGGACTTACCCCCTGCTCAACTTTCTCCGAATTCCCATTGTATAATTTATAGCTTCATAGTAATGATGAGGGCTCTAGGCCAGGCCCCATCAATCGAGAATTTTGCATCATTTTTTAAAGTACAAAATTCCGCTCGGTCGGGTCCGGGCGATCGAGGCGGCTTCTTTACATAATGGCCCGGACCGGGTCGAGAATAATAAAACGCCAATCTTCGTACGGGGAGAAGTGGAAGGCGAAGTTTTTCTTCGTTTACCACTCCTCGGGTTTCCCCGTTCGGAGAAAATGGAACGATGAGATCGAGAAGATCGAGTTCGGCGGGGTTGGTAATCCGACCTGGGAGGACCCCTTCTTTCGTACCCGCCAGATCGAGCGGGGGGTGATGTGGAGCGGGTACCTCTTACAAGAGGAGTTTTTGTACCGCGCCGGCATCTCCCCGGTCGAATCACCACCCGATATAGTACTCGGTACGTTAATTTCCATTCGAGTCTGTTTTCGATCGTCAGTGTTATGGTTTCTAACGACCGGTTTTTCTTGCAGACGCAGAGGTACTTATGGAGGCCCAAAGAGCCATGCTTGCCAAACTAGCTGCCGCACAAAAGAAGAAGAGGGATCGAGCGGCAGGTCGATCTTCGAGCCAGAGGGGCTCATCATCCGGGGGGCGCGAGGGCCCCGTCGAGTGTACCCAGGCCGTTCGCCGGGGCGCCCCCAGCGTCACCCCGCCAAGACGGAGGTCGGCTTCCATCCCGGAGTTCGATTCGGAAGTCGAGGTGACAGGTGAGCGGTCGCGGACCGCCATCGCGTCTCCCACCGAGGTGACCCCGCCGAGGCCAGTCGAGATGGGGGTCGTAATAAGAGAGGGAGGTGCCCCCGCGTCCGGCACAAAGAGAAAGAGGGGCCCCGATCACGTCGGCAAAGGGAAAGGAAAGCAAGTTTCCGATCGGGAAGACCTGTCCGAATCCTCCGACTCCGACGAGGAGGAAAGGATCATGAAGTTCGACCGCCCGTCGGACAGGGCGCTTCCCCGAACGGAGGGCAAATCGATCAGTACCTTCCGGGGGCGGGACCAGGTCCCTATCAGCACCTGTCGCAAGGGTGCCAGTTCGAGGAGGACCACCGCTTCCTCCTCGGCCAGAGCCTCAACCAGGTCCGCCGCTGGTTCGACCGAGGAGCAATTGGGGTAAGTACCATCTTTCTGATCGAGTCCATTTTTCGAACAGTTATTCCCCGATGCTAACTATTCCCTTTCGATCGACAGATGGCGCCCCAAGCTTTTATCATGTGTTTCGACGGGCGGAAGTGTACAAAGAGGGGAAAGATCGGTACAAGAGGATGTACCGGCTCGCGGCGAGGAACGAGCCCGGTCAGCTGAAGGCGCAAGTTGAAGAGTTAGAGACTCTTCTTGCTGTGGCCCGGTCGGAACGGGAGCTGGCCGAGAAGCAACTCGAGGAGCAGAGGGCACTGAACGAGTCCCTCGAGAAGTCGCTCGAGCAAAAGGTGGCGCCGATAGCGAGGCCGAGCGGGCCCGGGACCTGGCCCGCCAAGAAGAGAAAGCCTCTTTCGACCGGGGCTATGCCAAGGGCCACGAAGCTGGCGTTCGGGAAGAACTGGCCAAGCTGGACGATCGCGAGCGGGCCTTTTCGAGGGCCGCGGTGGAGCGATTCCTGCAGAGCGACGTGTTTGACGTCGTCTGCTCCATCAAGGCGTTCCCCCCCGCCTCAGCGAGGCCTTCGACCGTGCCGTTCACCAGATCGAGCACTTGGGGCTCCTCCCTGATGGTTTCGATCGGGATGCCATCGGGCTGACATAGAGATGAATCCTGCCAGCCGCATCGGTGCAGCCGCAAGGAGGAGCGGTGGGGGGCCGATCCCCCCCGCCCCTGGCTTTAAGAACGACGAGTTCGCTTACGCAGCGGAACTTGTTCAAAAGCAGGCGCTCGATGACATCGAGAGGAGGCTCGATGAGGAGGAGGTGGATGGCCAGGGCGGCGGGAGCCCCATGGAAGTACAAGGCCCCGACCGAGAGGATCCTATCCACTGTCCCGACAGGCGGTTGGCGAAGAAGGAGTCGAGGACCCCATCGACCGGGGAGGACCAAATTAATGTAATAGACTAGGAGCTCCCCCCCCCCCCCCAGTTTCCCATTGTACTCGAACTCCTTTTTATTAATTAAGATGTTTTGAATACTTTCCCCTCGATTTCTGTTTTGAATACTGTTTTGAAGTTTATAATCGCAACTGTTCGGTCCACAATTCCCAAAAAGGATTGCGAAGAAATTGTTCGCTCAGTAACTCGATCGACAATTTCCGAAAAGGGTTGTAAACAACCGGTGAAATGAATAATGCTACATAAAGAAATAGAAATCGAGCGGGTAAACAAACAAAGATGATATAACAGAGTTCGAACGGAAACTTTTAGGGAGGACCAGTACTCTACATTTTGGCGCGCAGTCGGCTTCGACCGGCCGGCGCATGGTCTTAAATGAAAAACTTCCTCAGGTTCCCCGCATCCCCATAGGACGGGGGTAGTTCTCGACCGGCATGCATCCCTCGCGTTCGATAGCGTTATTCTTCGACGCCTATTGTGATCTTGTATGGCCCCTCCCAATTTGGGTCGAGCGTGCCCACGTTTCGCGAGACCTCAACCTTTTTGAGAACGAGATCCCCGACCTGAAAGTATCGAGGGGCCACTCCTTTATTGTACGCTTTCGCGACGGCAGCCTTGTAATTTTGCATCTTTGCCCAGGCGCGGTCGCAGCAATTCTTGAATGACCTCGATTTCGTGCTCCCGTTTGAACGGTTAATGTCGGGATCGAAGTGAGCTAACTCGAGCCGTCGCGTGGCAATATCTCGGCAGGTATAAACGGCTTCCGACCCATAGACCAGGGCTAAGGCGTTTGCCCAGTGCCGATCGGGGTGTCGTTCGGTATGGCCCATAGCACGCATCGGGAGCTCGTCGGCCCATTCACCCTTATATGCTCCGAGCAACGGTCTTTAGGTTTTTCACCCAGTATTCGATTGGTCACTTCGGCCTGGCCGTTCGATTGAGGATTTCCGACCGACGTGAAACGCTGGTCGATTCCGTGCTCTTTACACCACTCAATCGTCCTCCGGCTTTGGAATGAGTTCCGTTAGCGGATATCAACACCCGTGGGACCCCAAAACGACATATAATTTTTCCATATGAACGATCGGACAGAGGCGTCCGTGATCTTTGCGACGGCCTCCGCCTCGGCCCACTTAGTGAAATACTCGACCGCGACGATCGCGTACTTCCTTTGACCGGATGCTTGGGGAAATGGACCTACAATATCGATGCCCCACTGATCGAAGGGCCATGACACATCCACACTTACCATTTCCATGGGGGGCCGGTGGCTCAAATTTGAATGGCTTACTGGCAGTTCGGGCACTTTTGGACGAAACGTTTGGCATCGTCGACCAGAGTGGGCCAAAAGAACCCACTCCGTGTGATTTTCTGGGCCAATGATCGACCTCCCGAATGTTTCCCCCCGCAGCACCCGCCATAGATAGAGCCCATCACCTCATTTGCCTCCTGCTGGTCGAGACATCGGAGAGGGGGTCCCGTAAGGGACCTTTTGAAGAGCCGACCGGATTGGTCGAGCGAGAAACGAGCCGCACGGGCTCCTGAGCCTTCGAGCTGCCAAAGCGTCATTAGGAAGGATCCCGTTCGACAGGTAGCCCTTGATCTCGTCTTGCCACGATGGCTCTCGGAACCCGACTGGAAGGATCTGCTCGGCCGTCTCCTGATCGATCTATGACTTTTCTGCGACGAAGAATGTGACCGACCGGCTCCTTGTCCCCTTAGGGAACTTGCGAACTTCGAGAGGGCGTCTGCCCGCTCGTTTTCTTCTCGAGGCACTTGGTCGAGGGTGAACGAGTTGAAGCGGCTTCTTAGTGCCTTCACCCTATCCAAGTACTTGACCATGGACGTTTCTCGAGCGTCATATGCCCCCGATACTTGGCTTGCGACCAGCTGGGAGTCGACCAACGCTTGAAGGCGATCGATTCCCTGGTCGACGGCGATCTTCATCCCTGCGATCAACGCTTCGTACTCCGCCTCGTTATTAGTCACATTAAAGTCCAAACGTATGGCGAACTCGAGCTCTAGGCCTTCAGGGCTTCTCAAATATACGCCGGCTCCGCCCCCCTGGGAGATTGAGGAGCCATCAGTGTGCATGACCCACGGGCCGGTCGGGTCGCCCGATTCGACCGAGTCCCCACCCTTTCGAGCAGGAAGTCGGCCAAAACCTGAGCCTGGATGGCCGTGCGGGGCTGGAAAGAGATGTCGAATTCTCCTAGTTCGATGGCCCACTTAGTTAACCTCCCCGAGACATCGGGCTTGGCTAAGACTTGTTTCAATGGTTGATTCGTCAGGACCACTACCGCATGCGACTGGAAGTAGTGTCGCAGTTTTCGAGCCGTGATGACGAGAGATAGGGCGAATTTTTCGATCTCCAGGTAATTCCTCTCCGCCCCTTGCAGAATTTTGCTCACGTAGTACACTGGCCGGTGAATCCTGTCCGCAATGGTTACTATGACCGAGCTGATCGCTTCGTCGGACACGGCCATGTAAAGGTACAGGGGCTCGCCGTCGATCGGCTTTGCGAGCAGAGGAGGGGAGGACAGATAGGCCCTCAACTCAGCGAGGGCCCGATCGCACTCCTCGGGCCATTCGAAGGCGGGTTTCCTCTTCTTCCCGGGGTGACCGGAAACTCGTTTCCCGGCCAGAGGTCTGACGGGACGGAACTATCCGATCGGTCGGCAGTGATGCTCTATTGGGCCCGAGGTTGGCGCGAACGACGCTCTCCTTGAGTTTTTCAATGCTTGCAGGTTGCATTGACCCACGAAATCCCTCAAACTCTCGAGGGGAATAGTTATCATTTCCTCCGTGTTGGGAGCTTGCGTGGTGGCCCACGCCGGTGGGAGCGGTGCCCGGCTCCTGTAGTCGGTATTAGCAGTCACGAGCGGGGCATTCGCCTGTGCCCGGGAGGAGCCCGCCAAATCCGTTTGGACAGCCAAATTGAAAAAATCCGTGGCCAGTTTCCGTGGCCTTGTTTAGCAACGCCAATTTTGGCCACGGAATTTTTCCGTGGCCAAATCCGTGGCCATTTTTTTTGGCCACGGATTTTTGCCCAAATCCGTGGCCAAATCCTTGTTTTCTAGTAGTGTCCTGTAATAGGCCTCAATTGTACTCGAATCCGAATTAGTCGAAACCGGGTGATCAAGATCAAAAAAATATTATATTATATATATATATATATAGCATTGATTGAATTTTGGGATAATTATGGGAACCTCCTCTAAAATTAGGTCTAAATACAAGTACCTCTCCTGAGATTTCTCCAATTACATTTGCCTGCCTTATAATTCTATTCAATATTTGAATTTTACATAGTTTAATAAATTTAGGAGAATTAATTTTCAATCATAAATAATCTGAATTAGCAAAATAAGCTAATACAAAATAAGCTAATATAATTTATTTCATAATAATAATAATTAATTATTTAAATTACCTCTTGATTAATTTTAATCTATTTTTAAGTAATTTATATTGATATATAAAACCTAATACAAAACTAAAACTTAGTAAATAATCCTTATATATTATTTGTATAACAAATCCCCATATAATTTATATGTTATGTAATAATATATGTATTTATATATGAATAATATAAATAGTAATTTCTTCCCCTAAACTAGCAATCGATTGAGAACCACTGAGGTTGTAGCCCAATCGTAAGGTTTTGAGCTCGGTACCATTGAGTTTTCGAGTTTGAACTTTCTTGTCATCTTCCATTTTCTTTTGGATGAGTGTGTTTATGTGTATGTGGCGTTTCAGTTGATTTCTATAGAATGTCCGGAGTTGGTTGTATAAAAAAAAAAATTAAAAAAAACCGACTAAGGGAAATCCACGATTTCATGATGACGTGGGCAGTGTCTAATTAGGAGAAGACGAACAAATTTGAGTGTCGATATTCAAGGGTTATCTCCTTGGCAACCTAAAACATGTTATCTTCGTGCCCAAGTTTGGAGATTGAAATGAGTTTGTGCGAGGTGTATCATATGGGAGGTCATTGTACATAAACCTAACCTTAGCGGAAGTGTTTGTAACTATCCCTTGAATCTTTTAAATTTGAGGCGTTCCTCAAATATTCTTTAATTTTCAATATTCAGCATATCTGTAGAAACATTAGGGGCATGGGCCTAACTTAAACCCAAATGCTAGCTGAAGAGGTGAGGATTACCCAAGTCTTTATAAGGTAGAACACATCTCAATATTTATTTGATGTGGGATAGTTAACACACCCCTTGACGCCCAGGCTCGAATATACAGGAAACAACCTGGAGCGCGAAAGTAGTAGCGGGGAGCCCAATCAATAAGCGTAGGACCTCGCCTGCTCTAATACCATGTAGAAATATTAGGGGGCTTGGGTCTAACTCAACCCCAAAAGCTAGCTCAAGAGGTGAGGAGCCTTTATAAGGTAGACCACATCTCAGTATTTGTTCAATGTGGGATAATTAACAATATTCATAACTTATTTTGAAAATCAATACCATACAACCAAATATGGAAAATTTCTAAACATTGTTTTGCCTAGAATTTGCGAAAAATCCATTTTCAGGTATGTTACTATCCATCATCGGAAATTTAACTGGTATGACTATCTTGACACTCCATTCCAACAAATTAACTGGACAAATCTCGTCATCCATTTGCAATTTGAGAGGCCTTCAAAATCTCCATCTATCAAATAACAATTTGGAAGGATCAATTCCACATTATTTGGAAAACTTGAGCAAATCTTTGCAGTTCTTGGATTTGAAGGCAAATCAATTTCATGGTCTCATTCCAACAACAATATTTACCGAAGATTGTAATTTGAGGTCTCTTAACTTAAATGGAAATCAATCTGCGGTCCATGACCATAGAAATCCATAATTTTAGTGAATGCAAAGTTTAAATTTCTTTGATGAATTTAATTAAATTCATATTTATGCTTTAATCAGACAAAATACCTCACGTATGTTTTATTCATCAATAGTTTTACGTTTTCTCAAGTCATTCGTTTTCATCCTGCGCTATAAGGCACAATAAAAATGACTTTCTAATTTATATACATAACATAAGTAATTGATATTTTCAATAATTCAAATATAGAAAAGATCTGCGGATAATTATCATAAATGAACAAATATACAAATATATTTTAGCTGAGTTTAAAAAGATTACAGACATTATACAACTTAAATAAAGTTGATTAAAAGCTTAAGATCAATATTAGAAAAATGAAATGTTTATATATATATATATATATATATATATATATAGATGGAGGTTTCTAAAAAAAATGTCAATTTGTAGTACCTAATGTTAGATATAGATTTAATATATTGCCATGTGTAATTTTTTAATGACTTCATAAATATAATTATAGTAGGACACTAAGTTCTCTTCCTTTGTATGCATGACTCCTTTAGTCCCTCATACATTGACACTTGAAAAATTCTAACCCGAACTTGATTTGGTCAAATTCAATAAATTATCTGGCAAGTGTAATACATTGACAATAATTGATCAATCTCTCTAATTGTTGACCAATTATAGGATAAGTTTAAAACACTCATCATGTGATTAATTCTAGTTCGATCGAATTGGGTTTAAACTAGAATTTCCCTCCACCCTTATGATAACTTTTTGTTAAATGCTAGTTGACACAACCAAAATCAGATAGCAAATTTCGATCCCTAATAATGGTAATTCATTTTATTTCAATTTACAAATTATACATTGTAATATAATATCACATGAACATAATAATTTTTTTTGACACATGTAGGCTAAACATTGATTTAATTCTATAATTAATTTAAAAAGTGATTTTCTGAGTTATTAAGTTAAACACATTACAATGAAAAAGAAAATTATATTTTTTTATATGCCATATTATTTCTTAAAAGAAAAGGTTGATAAGTTAATAATTTTAGAAAATATTATCGTCAATCCTACTACATCAATAAATAATTCGAAAGCCACTTGATAAGGACAAAATAAACATCTACAGAATTATGTCGATTAGCAGTCAAGTCAAATATTATATATAACCTATTGATTTTATTGGAGTTATGAATTTTTAATTTATAATTTCATCAAATTGACATATATTAAGTTATAACGAACAGTGATGTGAATATATGGAACAAAAATAAAAAAGTGATGGCCCAGATCTAAATATGTATCACTAAAGTTATAGTTCTTAATTTGATGGATATGTCATTTTAAATATTAATTTAATTGTGACTCTGCATCTCCTTTTTTAATAGCGATGGATATACCATTTTAAACCTTAGGTGATATATATATATACACACACACACACAATCCACTTGAAACACCCTAAATGCTACACACACTTACACTCACTCAAAGGGGAATGAGAGAAAACAAGAGTAGTGATATATTCAAACCCTTACGACTAGACTACAACTCGAAATATAACATGACTATATTTTTATGCACAAACATATATAACATGATGATGAGATATAAAATGCATACAATAAATAATGAGTGATATGACTAAGTTATAGATAGATGGCATTTAAATTATATATTCTAGTTTCTACAATTTATTACATAGTAATTCTAACTATTTCACTTATAAACTTATAATGAATTTTCTACATATAAATATATTACCCTTCAAGTGAATTTATTCATTATTTATCAATGTCTACTTCTAATGAGAAATTGATTAAAAAAAAAAAGAATATTAATTGTCCAAATAATATTTTAAGAACCAATAAATTTTTGGTCAATGAAATTAATTAAAGAATACATTTATTAGAAATTATACATTACAGCAAGGAATGATTTGAGATTATTATAAATTATAATTTTTTCTATTAAAATTTGTTGGTTAAAAGGCACATAAACATATTTTTCTTTTTTGGTTGATAGATCATATATTAAATATACTTAATAAAAAATTTAGATTTAGTTCAATGGACCTCAAACTATCATACATGTAAATAAATTTAAGGTTGCAAGTAAACAACAGGTAGTAGGTCACCATGACCTGCAAAGTAGATTAAAGATAAATGTAACATGTAAAATAGGTAGGTAACAAGTACTATAATAAAATTGATTAGATACGTAATGTCATACTTTTTTCGCCTCTGCTGAATAATAAATAAACCCTACATAGATATATAGATAGTTTTTACTAAAGAATTGATATGTATGGAACAGTACGAGTACTCTTTACAAATATAACCTCCACTCTATTACAAACTTTGGAAATAACAAATAAAAAAAAATACAAACTTGAGCTAATGTAAAACCCAAAGGCTTACAATTCTATTGTAATATAGCATATATGTAGACATTTGTGCCTCTTTACTTGTAAAAAAGGTTTTATGTTTTATATTGACAGGCAGTCTACTCCAAATTTCATTGAAAATATAAACTAGTAGAGTAATGCCTGGCAAGCCAATGAAATTGACAATGCTTTTAAAAACTCTTCGTAACATGCAAACAGTCTTTTCGATTAATAATAAAATTGAAAGTTTGTACTTTTTGGCCACCTTCATCATAATGTGTAAGTTATACTCAAGTATAATCTATACACATATGGTTGAAACTCCTAGATCACATAAAACTATGTGATTTGACCGCGTCTAGAGATAGAGGTCTTGAAACAAGTCTCTCAGGCGTGATCTAAATCACTCCAAGTCGAAGAGTCTAACAAATACCAGGGGCATTAATATGACTTGAATTAAGACTTGTACTTATGACATATCTCAAATGGGAGGATATCTTGTTTCATAGAAATCGAACGTAGAGACATTCATATGCATAAGTAGGTGCTCATTAGAGAATGAATTTACTAAGGACCCCACCGAGGAACACCAAAATAGGAGCATTAGTTGCACATCGAATTAGAATTGTTTCTCAGCTTATGGTGTGCATTAATTAGTCTTTAGACTTGAGGCTCCATAGTAATCTTGTACATGTGCATTCATACTTTGATATAGGTGCATACCCCGTGGCGAGTCTTAAGGCGCCTGCCTATTTTGGGTATAGATCTCTCATGTATGAAGGTTTGTGAGTGTCGATAAAGAATCAATTTACTCACCTTATAGAGTGAGTGAATCTCCTATGTGTTCTATTTTAACTAGTCTATGGAAATCTGTGGCCACGGTAGAGACAACGATTAGAAATGAGTTTTCTAGATCAATTGTCGAAAAGACTAATTGTAAATAAGAGCCATAGAGTTGAGGTCAAAATGATTTTTGATAAATTAAATATCCTAAACCTCAATCGTGAGGTTAGATAATGGAAGGAATGTATTTGCGCGGTAATCATAAGCAGAAAGGTTTACGCATTCCATTTCACCTATTGACTAGGCATCGTGGGCTTGTTGTTGGACATCGACCACGATAGATGGGTACTATGAATTGGAACGGGTTCTGATTCATAAGTGAATAATTAAATGAGTTTAATTAATCGAGTGATGAATTTATCATCTAAAATATCGTAATGAGTTGCGAGCCCATTTCTAATCGATTGATGGACCTAAGAGGTCACATACAAATGAATGGATAAACTCCTAAACGTATATGAAACGTTTAATTGGATTAAATCAAAGTATTTATTTAATCGATTGAGATGGAATATATTCGATTGATTGATTAATTAATTAATTGATGGATTTAATTGAATCAATAAGTTGATTTAATTAAGTTAAATTAAAGAGTTAATTTAATTGGACTTGATGGCCCAATCCATTAATTAATTAAGTTTTAAATTGATCAATAAAATATATTAAATTAATTAATCGACTCAATTAACTTAAATAAGTTAATTTAGTTGAATAAAGTTAAAGAGTTAAGCCCATTAATTGATTTGATGGATAAAATTAATTTATTAAAATTGATAAAAAAAAAATCAATTAAATAGAGATTTAGGATTACTAGAAGAATATAATTCTTTGGATCATGAGAGGGAACATATCCCCCAAAGAGTTGGAAATAGAATTGAACACAAAATTACTTGGATGTCTCTAATCAACTAGCAGGCCATTTGATATATACATGGGATTGTTTTTCCTAGTGTTGACTCGTAGGTTTGAAACGGCAACACGAAAAGACAATGAGAACTTGGAAAAGAAAAGGGTCCACCAAATACATGGGATTGTTTTTCCCAGTGTTGACTCGTAGGTTTGAAAGACTAAGCCTTTTCTTATTAGAAGGCTTTGATTCAACTCCATGTGTATGATGGAGCCGTGACCTCCACGGTGATTATTAAAGTAATGATCACCATTGTTTTTAAGATGGGGCCGTGACCTCCATGGTCCAAAGGGAATGATTCCAATTCTTGTTTTTTTTCCGTTGGCTGTACGTATATGTTATGTTCCCTCGTTCCATGTCTATATGCGATTGATCGTTTATTACTTAATAATCATGTGATCAAGTCGCATTAAGAAATATATTCACCCTTCTCAATTATAAAAGGGTTTAAGAATTATTCTAAAAATTAGAATAGAAATAGTTTCATATATACACAGACGGTTTTCGATTCGATTCCAATATAGAATCAGGAACTCGAAGAGATCCATTCATGTGAACTATCTTTAGAGGGAGAACGCTTGGGCTCCTATTCGCGTGGATATGTTAGGGTTTGTGGATGCGATCAAGTCGAGAATTCAATGAGGATTTGTATTTGAATATGATAATTTCTTCCATCAAACGGAAAGCTCAAATGTGATTTTGTTTGAACTTTAATAAACATGTTTTGTTGTTTGCATAAGATCCTCAATGCAATAGCAACATGATGCATTTTACATAATAATTATGTGTTAAATTTTTATATTTCTGTTATGTTAGCATTTCGGGGCCTATGTGAAATCAACAAAGACAAATATTCGCAAATTTTTCATAAGATTTTAAATACAAAATTTTATTTTTTTCAATTTTAGACCTCAAATTCGATACTTGGCCAAAATCATTCGTAACATCACGTCCGCCACAATTGATTCTAATTCATAACCATTGCATTTATTCGCATGATTCCACTTTTCTATTTTGGTTGACTTTGTCAATTTAGACGACTTGACTAGCTACTGTGTGTCACATTAAGTAGAAAAGTCAGCTAATAGGACATAGATATTTCTCCAAATTTCCAACAATGACTTGGCTTTGAAATTATTTCATGTCACTTTCCCCTAATTATTGTAGTTTATCTGCCAAGAAGATTGATTTGATCATATAGAATATTGCTGCTATATATACCCCTATTTTCTTGTCCGATATCCGCACCAAACATTATTGCCCACTTCAAAATATATCAAGCCTTAAAAGGACAAAATGTCTTTCCCACTTCTCCTATTTGCATTGCTCTATAGCCTAGTCAAAGGTACAAAGGCTACCAATATCATCACTGATCAAGCTTCACTTATAGCCTTAAAATTCCACATAACTTCAGATCCTCACAACTTCTTGACAAATAATTGGACCACCGGAAACTCCGTTTGCAACTGGATTGGAGTCACTTGTGGCTCTCGTCATAATAGGGTGGCTGCATTAGATATTTCTAATATGAACCTTGAAGGCAGCAATATTGGACCAGAAATTGGAAATCTTTCTTTTCTTGTCTATCTGAATATGAGTGGGAATTCTTTTCATGGCGATTTACCACAAGAATTGACTCATTTGCATCGCCTAAAGGTAATTGATTTAAGTTTCAACAATTTTAGTGGAGAGATTCCAAGGTCTTGGTTTAGGTCATTATTGAAACTTCAAAATCTAGACTTATTCAATAATGCTCTACGAGGAAATATACCAGAAGAGATTGGAAACCTTTCTCAGCTGCAGATGTTATGGCTCGGAGGGAACCAATTGACAGGCCCAATTCCTCTATCTATTTTCAACATTTCCTCATTGATATCTATTAGGTTTTGGAATAATCGCCTATTTGGAAGCCTGCCTATTGACATTTGCCACCATCTACGTTCACTCAAAAAGCTTTCTCTAGGTATAAATCAATTGTATGGAGAAATACCATCAAATTTAGGACTATGTTCACAACTTGAATACCTCTATTTATATGAGAACAATTTTACTGGGCCCATACCAAGAGACATCGGGAACCTGACAAGGCTTCAGGAATTGGATCTTCATTCCAACAATTTAAGTGGTATGATTATTCCAACAAGTTTAGAACTATGTTCACAACTTAATTTTCTTTATTTGCATTCGAACAATTTTGCTGGGCCAATACCAAGAGAAATTGGGAACCTGACACTGCTTCAAAATTTAGCCTTGCATTCCAACGATTTGAATGGTATGATACCCTTGTCTCTTTCATCAATCTGGACAATTTGGCTCCTATCATTTTTTTTTCCTTTTGTTGGGTAGATTGTACACAAAATACACAATTTACACTTTTCATGTTTTAGTGAAGGGGAATTCTAAATTTCTTTTAAAAAAAATCAAATTCATTTTAATGCTTTAATTAGAATGAATAGCTTATAAAATTAAATTTATCATAATGGAATAATTGCCTATCTGGAAGCTTGTTTGTTGACATTTGCCACCATCTATGCTCACTCAAAAAGTTTTCTCTAGGTACAAATCAATTGTATGAAAAAATCCCACCAATTTAGAATTATGTTCACAATTTGAACATCTCTATTTATATGAGAACAATTTTACTAAGCTCCTACCAAGTGAAAATGGAAACCTAACATTACTTCTGAAAGCCCTAAATATTAACAATTTGAAGGGTATGATATTCTTACCTATTTAATCAATCTGAACATTTTTGGCTCCATCATCTCTATTTTTCCTTTGTTTAGTAGTTTGTCCACAAAATACACAGATTACACTTTTGATATTTTAGTGAACATCGAAATAAATTCATCATAATATTTATGATATTCTTGCATCTTTCATCAATCTATACATTTTTCTCCTCCATGTCTTTTTATTTTTTATTGGTCAACAACAAGGGTGTGCGCCAATATAGATAATCTACAACCTTAATGAGTCGAAAATTAAAACTTCTTTAATAAATTGAATTGATCTTAATGCTTTTAAATTTTTAATTGGACAAATTACCGTACATACCTTTTACTCGTCAAGAGTTCTAAATTTTCTTAAGTCAATAGTTTAAGAAAGAATGATAGATAATTATCAAGCATGAACAAACATACAAAAAGAAATTAATTCTGGCCCAGACTGATTCATTAAAATCAATGTTAATCACGTGACGAGTATTCAACACTTGTTGTATGATTGGTGTATAATTTGGGAAAAGTAACCAATTACTTAACAAGTACAGTACACTTGCCATATTAATATTTGCTAAGTTCGATCAAATTAGGTTTGAATAAGAATTTGATTGTATGTAGACATTACTGAGAAAATATACCATAAGGAATAATTGTATAAACATCTGATGACTTACATTGAACAAATTAACAGGTCCAATACCAAGTGAAATAGGGAACTTGACAGCGCTTCAGAAATTATTTCTTTATTCCTGCAATTTGAATGGTATTATATCCTTACCTCTTTCACTTATCTAAATAGTTTTGTGTGTCGTCCATCTTTTCGTAATTTTTCCTGGTCTAGATGTCTGTCCATGAAGAAGGCTCAAGGATAATATATGCGGAATGGAGGGGAATTTAATTTAATTTTCTCTGGAAAAAACCGAATTCATAATTTAATATTATTCTTCAATTAAATCCAATAACTTACGTAATTTTGCTCGTTGAAATTTTAGTTTTTTTTTTCTTAAACCAATATTTTCTATGTCACACCACAGCTGTACAAATAGAATAATATTAATTAGAAAAACTCAAATGGAAAAGTATTTTCATTAATTAATTACATATATCAAGTGACAACTATTTTCTTTTTATTAATCACACTTATTTAATGAAAATATTTTTAAATTTTCCGCAAATTTACTTCACAATGACAAGAATAAATATTTTTCACTTGTCATTGTTAGTAGTTATTTAGAGTACAACATTACTTTCTTATCAGTTATTTACATTGAGTGATAAAAAAAAATTATTTTTTCACAAGATAAATAATTACAAAAATTGTGTTTATCACCATTGATGATTATTGATATTGTATAATGATAACTTAGTGATACAAATAAAGTTAACGTTAGGACAAGCTTCTAAATAATAAAAATCTCAAAACTCAAAATTAATTTAAGTTTATTGTTTCCTCCTTAGTGTTGACTTTAGAACTCCATTTTTCTATCATTTTGTTTAATTTACATATTAATTTACTGCAACTGCATTTAACTAAGAAAAGTTAATGAATTATATATATAACCTTTAATTATGCAATTGTATTACAAAATTTGACATTATCAGATAAACATATACACTTGAGCTGAGACTTAGGTGAATAGATTATATTTCTTTCGGTAGTATGGCATGTATGTACAATGAACTAGTTTGTGTTTCATTTTTATAACTAATATTCACAGCTACCTCAATGTATAGTGTTCTAAGTCTCTTGGAGAGAATATGCCTCAAGAGACTGAAACCCTTCTATAAATTAGCAACTTACAAATCTCGGGTTAAACATATTGACAGGTCATATTCCTTCATCCATTTTCAACATATCAGCATTGATAGTTATTAGTTTGGGGTTTAACAATTTATCCGGAAGCTTACCTGTCGACATGTGCCAAAACCTTCGCTCTCTCGAAGTGCTTTCCCTTGGTGAAAATAAATTGTCTGGAGAAATACCATCAAAGTTGGGACAATGTTCACAACTTGCAAGACTTATTTCATTTTCGAACAATTTTACTGGACCCATACCAAGAGAAATTGGGAACTTGACATGGCTTTACGAGTTAGACCTTTTCTCCAACAATTTGAATGGTATGATATCCTTACCTATTTCATTAATCTGAATAATTTTGGCTCCTTTTATTTGTTCTCTTTTTAGTAGATTGTGCACAAAACACACAACTTACACTTTTGATGTTGTAGTGAAGGGGAATTTTAAATTTCTTTTAAAAAAATTATAGTCATCCTAATGTTTTAACTAGATTGAATAACTTGTAAAATACTACTTAGTATTGTCACTGAAATTTTGAATTTCTCTTCAGTCACTGGCTTTTATCCCACGCCACAGAGAATGGAGAAATAAAAAATAAATATATATTTTTTTGATGAAAATAAAGAAATATATTGATACAGAAAAGTTAGTCATCTTGTTATGAGAAAATTCTTATCCAAATCAGGCTTGGCCCCGCCCAATAAATTAAACGTTAGTGTAATTCACTTGTCAATTGATTGCTCACTCTCCTCTAAATATACACCAATTGCAGGAGAAGTGTAATGCACTCACCACTTCAATGGGGCTGAACATTTTTATTTTTCGAATTTAAACCAATTTGTTTAAGAGTAATAAATATACTATTGATTAAATTCAAAAAATAGGAAAGCTTCTAAACAATAAAAATCTCAAATGTCAAAATTTTATTGAGTTTGTTTAGACTTTGCCATACAATTTTTTTGGTTTTATTACACAACCATCTGAGGTCCTTGAATTTTGCAAAATACCACATTCGATCATTTTTCAACTAAATATTTCTTTAAGATTCTATCACATGCTTATCACGTGATTTATTTAAAGGCAAAATAATCTTTTTCAATGGTTGGCATATTAAAAGCCCACCCGTGAAAGATATATGCTCAGTCAAAATTTGAACTCAACTGGATGTGGCTATCAAACTTAAGCCTACTTTCTAAGCCACTCAAAACATATCAACTACTTGTAGCAAAATGTGCTTTGAATATTTTATTAATTTGATTCAAACTCTTCGATTTCAATTTTCAATCTTTATTTATATAATTTTAATATTTTACCTTCAATATTTTTTAAAATAGATGGATTAAATTTCATATCAAATCACATCTTTATTAATAATAGATGGATAGATGGCAATGTAAAAGAACTTTGTAGGCCTAATAGAAACATATAATATGACCATAGAAAAAATTGGACTGAAAATTTTGGTGATATGTGAAAGTTAAATATAAAGTTCTTGTCAATATTTTTCAACGACGAAATATATGAGAAGAGATTGGAAACCTTTCTAAACTACAAATCTTATGATTAAGAGGGAACCATTTTACATCCCCAATTCCTCTATTCATTTTGAACATATCCTTATTGATATCCATTAGGTTTAAGAGCAATAGCTTATCTGGATGCCTTCTTCTTGTCACTTTCCACCATTTATACTTGTTCGGAAAGCCTTTTTTAAGTAACAATTAGTTCTATAGAGAGATATCATTAAGTTTATAACTATGTTCACAACTTGAAAGTCTTTATTTCTAATTAACTGAGCTTATGCCAAAAGAAATTGGAAATTTGACAAGGCTTCAGAAATTATCCCTTGAATTCAACAACTTGAATGCTTCTCCATGAATCTAAACATATTTGTCCTCCATTTTTTGTTATTTTTTCTTGGTAAGTGTGTGCACAAAGATAGATAATTCATACTTTTAATGAATGAGAATTTTAAATTTCTTCAAGGACTTAAATTCACCTTAATCCTTTGATTGGGCAAAATACCTTAGATACATTTACTCATCAATAGCATTACGTTTTCCTACTTCATTAGTTTTTATCTCGTGCTACTCACAAGACAAATTTTATTTTTTTAATTTAAATACAGAAAACAAGTAATTGATATGTTTAATTATCATAAATGAACAATTATACAAATATATTTCTAATGGAGTTTGAAAAGATTATCAACATTATACAAATTGAATAAATTTCTTTAAAAGCTTAATTAAATCAGAATAAGGAAAATGAATTATTTCTTTGTCTACATAGATATATACATATATTTTTTTCACTAAAATGTTGTTATGCAATAGTAGCATTTTTCTCAAATATGACCTTTAACTATTTCACTGTATTCCAAACTTCAACAATAACGGTTAAATATATAAATTTGAGCTGAAGCAAAATTGAAAGGGCTTACATTTTGTTCGTCTACATATATTTGCGCCTCTTTATGTGCACATGAGAAGGTTTCATATTTGATATTGTCTAAATATCTAATGATTTGTATTGAATAAATTGGCAGGTCCAATACCAGAAGAAATTGGGAACCTAACAATGCTTCGAGAAGTATACCTCTATACCAACAATTTATATGGTACTATATCCTTACTTCTTTCATCAATCTAAACAGTTTTGTTCTCCAGGTTTTTTTTTTTGGCTTGGTCTAGAATTTTCTGCATGGAGGACTATTTAGGGGGTGTTCGTTTAAGCTTATTTAAAACATCTTATAAAATATTTTAAAACCTTATAAAATATTGAATCTTACTTTAAAAATAAGCTCTTAAAGTGTTGGGTAAATACGGTGGGTGTAACTTAAGAGATATTAGTAAGGTCAATTTTACAATTAATTTGATTGAAAATAAAGAAGTTTGTTAGGATTTTAAAAAAATAAATTGACATCTCCTTACTTTTCAAAAAGGGTTTATAAGTTCCTGAACATCTTATTTTATAAGATCACAAAGTCTTTCTCTAAAAATTTTATCAAACACTTTATAACATCCTCTAAATTAAAACATCTAGTAAGTGTTTGTAGGGGCTTATTATAAGCTTTGCTAAACACCCACTTATTGTCATTTAAGTACATGCTGAATGGAGTGGAATTTTTGAATTTTTTTTAGCAAAATTGGCGGACTCACTATAACCCTTCAATTAAATCCAAATTTTAAAATTTGCTTCAACGATTTGTTTTATAGCGTACCGCAACTGTACACAAAGAATAATATTAACGACAAACTCTCACATGGGAAATGCCATTAATTAATTACATATATCAAACGACAATTATTTTTATGTTGTTACTAACGAAACTTATTTAACGATAATGACTTTATTTTTTCCAAAAAATTACTTCATAATAGCAAGAATAAATATTTCACTTGTTACTAATAATGTTAACAATTACTGGCATTATGCTCTCACAAACAATAGGAAAAAGATAGATTGGTGATATCATATTATGGTGATGATACTAAATTACATTCTTATCAATTTTATACATTAACGGAAGAACTTTTTTTTTTTTTCTCACGAGACTAATAATTAAAACAATTGTGTTGATCACCATTAATGATTAGTAATATCCTCAGTGACAATTCAGTGAAAAAAAATCTTAACACACAAATAATAGAACATTTTTTTCTCGCTACAAAATTATCTCTATAGAGTTGTTACTAGTTATAATTATTAGCAATTTAAAATATAAGATTCATCGGTGTTAAACCCTGTAGTGATTAAATAAAAATAATTGTCATTTAATAAATATCATGAGTGACTAAACGAAAGTTACTATAACCCAATATTTATTATTTGTGATGATTTTAATATGAACATTTAACATTTGTCGTAAACATTATATTTTTTGTAGTGATACATACGTCATTAATTGCAAGTAGCAACCACGAAACCATAATTCTTGTTGACATTAAAT
Organism: Petrea volubilis; assembly: GCA_026212405.1. Taxonomy (NCBI): domain Eukaryota; kingdom Viridiplantae; phylum Streptophyta; class Magnoliopsida; order Lamiales; family Verbenaceae; genus Petrea; species Petrea volubilis. The sequence continues at coordinate 19,042,315 of CM047877.1, forward strand.
TTATAATTGCCATTTATCTGATAAAATAAAATATTCTTTTGTAAATTAATTTCACCTACTTTAGCATTTTTACTTAATGTATACATTATTTCTCATTTTTACTAAATAATTGATTAATTTTAAATATAAAAGTTAGCGATTTGTATAGTTAAAAGTTTAAATTTAAAAATGAAATGGCGGATAATTATCATAAATCGGAACATATAGTATGAACATAGATAAATTTGTTTGAATTTTTCGGTACTATATGAAAGTTAACTTTAAATCTCATCCTTTATTTAGATTCATAATTAACTTAAATACCTTTTCTCATTATATAGATTCATATAATATAAAAACAAAATATAATTATGTAGCTTAAATTTTGCATTATAATACACACACACACACATATATGATTATTAATATATATTCTTACTAATAGATTTACATGCATTCATATTGTGTATATATATATAAAAAAAAAAAATTGTGCATATACATTAAGAACTCAAATTTTCTATTATTTTGTTTTACATATTAATTTACTGCAACTAATCAGACTTACATAAAATGTTCACTAAAAGCTTAATTAAGAAAAAAGGAAATGATCTGTTTCTCTACATATATACATTTATAGATACATTTCACTTGAGGTTTGGTATCGTGCCACCACTCTTTGCAAGCATAACTTTTAAATAAGTCATTGTCCTTAAGAAATTGATATTATCAGATAAATATACATTTGAGCTAATAATTAGGTAAAAGAGTCATATTATTTTAGATAATATAGCATTATATTAACAAGTACCTCAATATCTAGTGCTTTAAGTCTCTTTCAGAAAATATGAGTAGATTGGAAACCTTTCTATAAACTAGCACCTAACAATTCTCGGATTGAATAAATGGACAGGTCCTATTCCTCCATGCCTTTTTAACATGTCATCATTGGAAATTGTTAATTTGGGAGGTAATAGCTTAATTGGACGTTTACCTGTCGACATGTGCCAAAATCTTCACTCTCTCAAAGATCTTTCTATTGGTGATAATAAGATGTGCGGAGAATTACCACCATCATTGGGACAATGTTCACAACTTGAACATCTTTATTTATGGAGTAACAATTTTACTGGGCCCATACCAAGATCAATCGTGAACTTGACAAGGCTTCAACAATTAGTCCTTTTCACCAACAATTTGAATGGTACGATGTTTTTGCCTCTTTCATCAATCTAAACAATTTTGGCTCCATCTTTTTATTTTCCTTTTGTTTGGTTTATTATGCACAACTTACACTGTCGGTATTTTAGTGAAGTGCAATAGTTTAAATTTCTTTAGGAAAAAATAAATTCGTCCTAATGCTTTGTTAGGACAGGATGGTACCCAAATTGGGGAGAAATTGAGATGGCCCAAGTAAGGTCTAAACTTATGGAATAGAACACCGCATCTTAACCCAGAATTTTAAGGCAAATGGTCAAGCTATGGGTCTAGCCCACTTATAACTTGCTCAGTTAACCTTGTCTTTTCTAATGTAGGAGATCAACTCACACTTGACTACACTTGAATACTCAATATGCTTTAATTAGATTCAATAACTTATAAAATGCTACTTATATTTTGTCATAGAAATTTTAAAGTTCTCCACTTACTATGTTTTATCCCGCACCAGAAAGAATAGAGAATTGAGTTCCTAGTTTAAATGAAGAGATGGGTGATTGATTTAGTTAATAACAAAAAATTATGGATAATTAACATGAAGTAAAGAAATATGCCAATAAAGATAAGTTAATCATCTATCTATGATAAACAATGGATATATTTTTTGCTAAATTTAAGCTAAGTTTATTTAAGAGCAATAAATACACTATGAAATAAAGTTGAAAAACTAGGAAAGTTTATAAACAATAACAATCTCAAATCTCAAATTATCTATACCTTTAACTTTTTATAAAGCACCAGCACTCTCTAATAACTGTTTAGTATTTTTGGTCTGCCTTTTTTCCTATTTTTTTCCCTCTTTTCTATCTCCTATTTTTTCTCACTTTTCTCTCTCCTCTTTTCAAGGTTATATATTATTTCTCTTTATTTTATTCTCTTTCTCTTATCTTATATCTTTATTTTCAATATTTGATTTACATCATCTTTTAATTTGTTTTTCAAAAATAAAACTCAATATAATTTTTAGTTAATATTTATTTTTTCATAATATATGAAATTATATAATATATGAAATTATAAATTTATTAAATATATAATCAAATTATATTTCATTTTTATTTTGTACATACATAGAGTACGCCACATCTATTAATTTTTAGTTTACTGTTTTCTCATTAGCGATAGTGCTCCACAGCAGCCGTAAAGAAGGGGAAAAGAAAAAGAAAAATCCTAGTGATTTTGACTCCAAAACACTTCACATTTTCTATTATCTTCTTTTAGACATTAATATATGGGCAAATCACACAATTAACCCCTAAAATTTATGTTTAGAAGTATTTAGTCCCTAATCTTTAAATCACAAACTTTTAGTCTTTCAAGTTTTAATTACATTTTACTTTAATCATCCAATCAATTTTTTTCTAAGGTAAAATTGTCAATCCAAAGTTTAGGTTGCCCTTTAATCCTTAAAATTTTATATTTTTGCACTTTAGTCCTTCAAATTTTATTTTTCAGACTAATCCTAAAATACTCACAGGTTTAGTTTGTATCATCCTGCCAGTGTTGTAGTCAGCACATACAACCGACAAAATGACCAAAATTAAATTTTAAAATGACCAAAATTAAATTTTATCACATAGTAAATTAAAAGAAAAAATGAGAACAATACTCCATGGCAACCGTGAATTATTTATGTGAAAATATTTCTAAAATAAGGTGTTATTGTACTAATCAAATTTCGGAATAATATTTTCGATTTTGAAAGATATGTGTTAAGTTGTGATTTTATAATTTTCTAAATCTTTGAGTTTTTTTTAGATGAGTTGTGATTTTGCACTTTGTTTTTCTATAGAAAGGATCATATACATTTACCTACACTCACAACATTGTTAATTTTTGCAATTTCAAAATCCCAATTTAAAACAAAAAACCTTAATTTCCTAATAATAATTTTATAATAAAAGTATAAAATCACAACATAACCCATATTTTTCATCGCCATAAAATAAAATAAAATTTTGAAGAATGTGAAAAAAATAAAATTTCAAGGAATAAAGTGTGAAAATATAAAATTTGATGGAGTATAGTGAAGTTTAAACTTTGATTGACAATTTTATAACCAAAAAACTAACTGAATGACTAAAGTGAAATGTAGTTAAAATTTGAAGAACTAAAATGTTATGAATTAAAGATTAAGGATCAAAATAATTCTAATCGTAAATTTTAAAGACCATTAGTGTGATTTCCTCTTAATATATTGCAATATTGCATCTAATCATACTTTTCGTGGAATTTACTGTTGTGGCATTTAGTGATTCTATTATTAAATAATATCTATCTTTTTATAATTAGATCCAGTATGTACAGTTCATAAATCTTATATGCTTCTTGCCCATCATGCATTAACTGAACTTTTTAATTTGAAGCGTTCTCTCAAAATGGCTACAATGCCACAAAATTTGTTAGTCTAACATTTCAACTATTCAGCATATTCATCTATATTATTAATGAAGCACATACGGGGTCTAATAATCGTGTTTTTGCTCTCTTTTAATTTCTTCACTTTCTTATTTATATTCTCTCTCTATCTCTCTCTCTCTCTCTCATTAGTAATGTGTTTTAATTGAGATTTTATCATTTTTGGTCCCATAAGTTGGGCACTTTATGAATTTGGTCCCATTCGATTGATTTGTAACATATTTGGTCCCATTCGATTGATTTGTAACATATTTGGTCCCACATCTTAGAAAAAGTATCAATTTGCGTCATTCGTTAACTTTTCTATTCAAATTTTAACGGTGAACGTCTGATGTCCACTAGACATTGACCATTGAATTTGGACGGAAAAGTTAATGGAGGACTAGAATTGATCCTTTTTCCAAGATATGGGATCAAATGTGGTACAAATAAATCAAATGGGGCCAAAATTGAAAAGTGCCCAACTTATGGGACAAAAAATGATAAAAATTCCATTTTAATTTATATCTTTTATCATTCTATCTTCTCTATCAATATATATTATTTTCATTTCTTTTTGATAACTTTTTATTTCGTATTTATTTGTAAATCTTATAATCTTATATTTATTTTAAACTGCTTTTCTATTATAAATTTAATAAATTATGGAAATTACAAATAATTAAAAATATATACAATAAAGTATAAAATTCAATAAATATTTTAATTTTATATTCATAATTTAAATATGTAATTAAATTATATATATATTTTATTTTGCACACGCACTGAATATGCCCAACTGATTAGTGACTTATTATGAATTTTCAAGCATCATTCCACTACATATTGGAAACTTCCAAAGATTGGGTTATTTAAACCTTGCAAAAAATTCACTTTTCAGGTCCACTACCTTCTGTTATTGGGAACATGTCAAATTTAACTTCCCTACTACTCTTTTCCAACAAATTAACTGGACAGATTCCGCCATCAGTTTGCAATTTAAGAGGACTTCAATTTCTCCATCTATCAAAGAATAGCTTGGAAGGACCAATTCCATATTGTTTGGGAAACTTGAGTAGATCTTTGCAGCTTTTAGATTTGAAGGACAATCACTTCCATGGTCTTATTCCAACAACAATATTTACCAGGGGGTGTAATCTAAAGTCTCTTAACTTGAAGGGAAATCAGTTGGAAGGAACATTACCCCAATCTTTGGCCTATTGTAGAGGATTGGAAGTTGTTAACATTGGAAATAATGAAATACGAGGTATTTTTCCTTTTTGGATGGAAACTCTTCAGGAACTTCGAGTCCTTGTCTTGAGGTCCAACAAATTCAGGGGTAACATACTTTTCACTTCCAAGACTAATAGAACATTTCCTAAGTTGCAGGTTTTTGACATATCCAACAATGAGTTTAGTGGCTCTTTACCTGATAAATATTTGGAGAATTTTGTAGCCATGATAAATGTTAAGGAAAATACAACGGACGTAAACAACTGGTTCTCATCTTATCAGCAGTCAATGGAGTTCATTGTGAAAGGTTTTGAGATTTCATATAACAGAATCTTGGCAACGTTTATAACAATTGACTTGTCAGTTAATAAATTTAATGGGAGTATCACGCATATCATTGGAAATCTTAATTCACTCAAGTACTTGAATTTGTCTCATAATAAGCTTATAGGACATATACCTGCATCACTTGGAAATGTGACTGCTCTTGAATCATTGGACCTGTCTTCAAACCAATTGGTCGGAAAAATACCATGGGAGCTGACAAAGCTAACATTTCTTTCAAAGCTAAATCTTTCAGCCAATGATCTTTTTGGCCAGATACCTCAATCTAGTGGTCAGTTTCCAACATTTGACAATAGTTCATACATGAGAAACTCAGGATTATGTGGATTTCCATTGACAAAAAAGTGTGGAGATGACAAAGTTGTGCGCACAGATTCCCCAATATTGCCACAAGAAAGTGATGATTCTGATTTTCTAGATGGATTTACGTGGCAAGCTGTTGTTTTGGGGTATGGATGTGGATTCTTAATTGGAATTGTTATAGGCTATCTCATTTTTTTCCGATACGAAAGGCCCAAGTGGTTTGTTAACTTGGTTTTTGGTGCTCAGTACAAGACAAAGAGCAATCCTAGACGAAATATGGTACGACGTTAGAGAGTTTGATTGAAGATGAATTTAGTTGAACTTTTTATTTTCTAAACTTTTGTTGAAACTCTTGTAATATATGATGTAATCCTCAAAGAGAACTTAATTTCAACGCTTTCTATCTTCAATATTGATGATGTATGTATATATACAAACATATGTGTGTTTAAGATTTTCTCGGTTTGGGAAGGAAAAAAAAATATTATTTATCAATTAGAAAAATAACAAACTTACTGTCATTATATGTTAGATAATTCCACTTTAATTATCATTTTTCTTTTTGCCGTCTTATAATATATATTTGTGGAATATATATTTCAAATATTGAAATAATATAATATTCTTGATGTGGCCGAATCTGTTTTGGCCACGTGTACGCCACCTCAGCTCACACGTCGACTCCAGCTCAGCGCAAATCGCCAATCTTGGGTTGCCACGCGTCTAGCCCAATCCGGTCAGGGCCAAGATTGGTTAGAATCCATTACATCTCCTCGGCTTATATGATCTCCTCGGGGTCAAGACATCGTCGATATCTATCACATTCCATCCTCGGAGTCATTACCCTGACATCTGCCTTCAGCAATGGATGTACCCGACGCGCCCACGGCGCGTGTCAAGAAGCACTCCTATAGCCAGCAACGGGGCTGGGCCAGCCTAACCCTAGTCCGACCCACCTGTTTTTAATTATTATAAATAGTGCAACGGCACTGTTCATTGGGGAAGACATTTTTTAATCCATTATTACATCTGTTACTACCTTCCGACTATCTACACGAATACTGACTTGAGCGTCGGATGGTCTTCGCCGGAGACACTTCCGCCTAGCCTCACGTGTGCTCCATCCTTGCAGAATAGGACCCGACCAGCTTTCATACTCTCTTACTCGGACTTCTGCACCAGATTTGGATGATCGTACTCTGATCGGAGTGACGTGTACTGCGGACAAAATCCGACCACATCAATTCTCATACACGGTTAACAAGTTAAGAGAAGTCTGAGATATTTGTTACATTGCATAAGAATATTGAATTTTGTTTTGTAATGGGTACGGCTCATACTTTGAGTAAAGGTAGCACAATTTAAAAATAAAGCATTATGTATATGCTTTTAAATATTTTGAGACAATAAACATGTTCTTTTTTTTTGTCTTAGCCACTCAGTGTCGATTCATTGACAATTAATTCGAATCGAGTACTGCAAAGGTTCATTATGAGGGCAATCCTCCCAACTCAATTATTTTATTTATAACACCAGAATTCAAACCTCAAGCATTGTTTAAAGAATCTAACACGTTATTCCGCTAGATCAATTGATAGCTGGTATAAACATGTTATTACCACCCAACAAATGTGTTTAGGATAACTAATTAATTGAGACATTTAATGTAAGAACAATGACAAGATTAAAGCAAAAAGAACAATGACAAGACATTTCGGATTGGATCTCATTATCTTTTTTCTTTTTTGGCAACTAGCCTTCAAGCGTAGAAAGCATTTTACCTTATTTAATCTTGTCGTCCTTGTTTTGTCATCATGATCCATATCAAGCTCTTAGTTATGAAAGGGATGAACTCCAAATTGACCGACATGGAAAGGAAATTAAGCACGTACATGAAAAATATCGTACGTATTCTTTCAATAGTATAATTTAAAGTGATTTACATTGAATGATCATATTTTGAAACATAACAAATAAAAAAATATTATGAAAACTTTGGAATACAATTTATTTACAAAAGAAAACATAAATAATTTGATATAAATTTTTTTTAATTAATTCAACAAAAATAATTACATGATCATACAATGAGATAAAATATAAATTGGAATATAGGATCCCAAGTACATAATTTTGGGTGTAAAACTTTAAGACATGCCAATATATGTTATTCTCACAAGTGACTGGCTCTTTGAAGGCCAATATATAACGTAGCGAGACTCAAGATATGATCAACAGGAATTAACCAAATTGGTCGTTCAATTCCAAGGTACCTTAGATTAGGTTTTATGAAATAATGCTTTTGGAGTCACTTACATGTCTAATTTTTTTATTTTAACCTTACATGTCTAATTGATATGACTGACAATGTTGCTTCATAATACTATCGTTTTTTTTTTGTTTTTTTTTGTCTTAACTAATTTTGACTCATTGGCCAATTTATTCGAAATACTATAGAGGCTCGTTATAGGAGCGATATTCTCAACCTAAATGTTCTATTCACAACACCAGGATTTGACATCTAGACCTCATCCCCTTAAATCAATTGATAGTTAGTGCTTCATAATACTATTGCCCCATCAAGACTTGTGCTTGTTAATTTGATTGGCGATTTGGCAAATAGGGTTATATATATATATATATATATATATATATATATATATATATATATATTGAAATTTAAAATTTATGAATAAATCCAACACCTTCTCAAAATAATGAAATGTTTTTGATATTCCGGTAAAATTCAACCTCGCTATATGACTTTATCCATACTTCAAATCTTTTACTCGTCTGGCTACTACTTCATGTAGTATCATGTATAATTGGATTAATTTTACTCATACGTCAAATAAAATTTATTATTATTATATATTATGTATATTAATATTAATAAGTATTAAGTAGCTTCATTTTTTTTTTCTTTTTGCTTGTCTGAGTCGGATCCGTCATCTCTTTGGTTATTGATGATTTGGCTTTGAATTTTAATCTTAAATATTCAATTAAACCATTAATAGCCAAATTAAATCACTGAAATTTTATAACCCCTGTGAAGTTGAGTATCTCCATTGGGTATTGGTTTTACTAAGTTATCAAACTATTAAAAGGGCACAACAATTTTATTTATTAAATCTTTATTGTTATATCGTATAATAATATATCAACAAATTCATTGTGTGCAATGCGCACGAGTGTAACATTATGTATATATATAAATATATATATATATATAAATGTTATAATTAAGTTTCAAAACTTAAATATCTTTTATATTAGGGTTAATTACAACTTGCACCCCTCTTGTTTGAAAAAGTACGAACAACTACCTGCATGACAATAAATATAACTTGTAAACCCCAAACCGTTGGGGCTCCGACCCAAAAATGTATAAAATGACCTTTATGACCATGCAAATTATTCAAAAAGAAGAAAAAAATAAAAAGAAAATTAATTTTTGCAGTTAAAAAGACTCTTCTGCCCTTTCATTAACAAATATCCAAACACATCTATATTTTTCTTCTCCATTTTTTCTTTTTCCCACTTCTTTCCTTTTTTTTTTTTTTGTTTTTTCTAGTTGCTTTTCTTCTTTAAGGTCACTGCCATCGCTGGAAAAAAAAACATTGCATTTTTTTACCTACAGACACTTGGCTTAATTTTGTGCTACAATTTTTTCAAATAAGGTTTTAGTTTTCTAGTGTTGGGTATATATTAGCAAGTGATAAAAAGTATCACTCCCAAAAAATTAGAGATCTGGACATGGTGTAGGAAATCCAAAATTTTATCATTCAAATACAATTGTGTCGCTAGTATTGGTTGTGGGGTGGTGTTTGGGTACAAGTTCACAACAATGGTGGCTTATTCAGGACGGGCCACGAAGTTTAGACTTGGGTGCGGTGGTTTCCCTTTTCCTTTTTCTCATATTCTTTTTTTCTTTTTTTCCCCCTTAAAAAATGTTAGGTTTTGTAGGCTACCAAGCAACATATGAAAATGGAGTTTGGCACAGGGATGGCCATGTGAGGAAGACGAGTCTCTCATTTTCTCTACTTTTTTTCTTTTTTTGTTCTTTTTGTGAAATTTTTATTACATTTTGCAGCATACTTGTTTTGAAAATGGGATTTGAGTTGGAAGGGCTTGAAGAAGGTGAAGTTTTTTTTTCTATCTTATTTTTTCTTTTTATATTTTCTCTTACTTTCTTTAATAAATAATTTTTTAAAAGGACTTTTCTAGTTAAAAAAATTAATTAAATCATAGAAAGTTTTCTTTAGGGTTATTGCGTAATTTAAAATTATTAAAGAAAATATATATTTAAAAGGTTCTTTCTGAAAATTTTATTTTACCGCTTATATATTTAACTAATATTCAAGGGCTAATGATTCACTAGTTATTTGCTTAAATTAATTTCTTTATTCAATTAAATATATTTTAATACTTAAATTGTAGTTAGTTTCTAGCTAATTATTGATGAGGTATTAATTAAAATTAATATATGAAGCAACAGAAAATAAATTAGAACTTCTATTTAAATGCTTTTTCTAAAAAAAAAAATTATTTGGTTAGTGAAATATAACAAGATGACCCCTTTTATATTTCACAAACTACAAAGGGCATCCTTTGGAATGTTAATATAACAAACTTACGAGAAGGGTAAAAGAGGAAGATCATTGAAATTTGGGTCGGAGCCTCAACGGATTGGGTGTACTAGTAATTTTTATTTTCATAGAGTTAGTTGTTTGTAATTTTTCAAATAAGAGGGGTACAAGCTGTAATTTTGATATATTCCGATGGGTGTAAATGTAATTAATCATTTATATTATAGACATTGGTTTTTATAGATTATATTTCCTAATTTATATATTTTTATTTTAGAATTTATTTTATTTTCTATTTTAAATTAATTTAAACTCATTTGTTTAATTTCATTCCCCCCCCCCCCCCCCCCAAATTTAACTTAGTAGGCTCCAAAATGTTGATTTTAAATTTCTCATCATTGGCCACATATAAAAATTTCCAAAATTGATAGTCACATAAACAATTTTTACTGAGACGTGTTCATTTTCAGTCAAAATCCGTCAATTACAAATTTTTAAAAATTTTATATACTAAATTTATCATCCCAAATTTTTGACTTCATAAATGTGTAATTAAGTCTGTCCTAAAATTATAATTTTTTTTTTATGGAACCTATACTTAAAAAAAAACCACCAACGGATTTGGCGTTTGAAAAAACCATCAATTGAATAAAAATTTCTAACTCGAATTCATGTTTAACCCGTTATCATCCAGTATGTACAATAAAGTTTTTGGAGGTCATCTGAAATTGGTATTCCTTTTAATGCAGCGAGTGCTAGTGTTCTACAGACGACTGAAGTTGCCGTAGTTGATATGTGGTGGGACATGACTGACTGTGCCGTTGAACAGTATCTTGTGGCTGTCAAATTTGACTCAAATGTTGATTGGATTTTTTATTTTTATTTTTTGGTCTTTGGTAGTAAAATTTTGATTGGATGAAGCGTACGTAACAATCAAATACTCAAATTTCTTAGTCCCATCACTAATCTTTGCTTTTAGTTACACAATATGGCCCGTGAACTTTCTTGTTGTATGTTTCACCTTTCGTCATGGGGAAAGGTTTAAAAAATAAAAGTTGCTGGAATAATTGATGAGTAATAAAATTGGGTAGTGTTTAAAAATTCAAAATAATGATTAAATTTTGAATAAATAATTAAAAGTTTAAAAAAACAATTTAAATTTATTTTTAACTTTTGACTTATTTTATTTTTTTCTTACATTAAAAATAGCAAAATAAAACATTACAAAATTATTATTATTATTATTATTATTATTATTATTATTGAAAACAGAGGAAATGCTTTTTTGTAATGTTAGCAAATACCCGCACAATGAGTGTGACAATTGTTTACATAGTGAATGATAAGGGATCGAATTATCGGACTATAGGAATAGATGCCCTAGCTAGGAATGGCAACGGGTCGGGTCTGGTACGGGTTTGGCCAAATCCAAGACCCGACCCGCCAGAAAATTTTGGACCCGGGACCCGTCCCAGATTCGGCAGGCCCCAGACCCGACCTAGCCCGCTAAAGACCCAAACCCGGCGGGTTGGACCCGTTGAACCCTCCAGGTTCATAAACCCGACCTGCATACCCGCCAAACCCGACCCGTAAATCCGCTCCAATAACTAAAATTTTTATTTTTTAACAACTTTTTTGAGACAATAATTTTTAAATTATACAAAAAACTTAATAAAAGAAAACATTCAAATTGTACATCAAATCTAATAAAACATATTCAAATGAAATAATAATAATCAAATCAACTTCAAATATTTAAACAATAATATCACCTCCTTTGGATGCCATATACATATTTACCATATAAGATTCAAAAAAAATCAAAAATAAAACTTTACAATTTACACTGTTACTTCAATAGTTCAATATCAATTTTACTAACATATCATTTAATGCTTGAACACATATCTTTGGTTTCTATAAAATTCATTTTACATATGCTTTACACACTAGTACACTACACTGCTTTTAACTACACTTACACACTACATGAACTGATGAAAGCAAAAAGTGGGGTGGTGGAGGGCCGGAGGCTGTGTGAGGCGGGGCTGGCTAGGCGCGGCTGGGTAGTGGAGCTGGGCGCTGCTCGGCAGTGGCGCGGCAGAGCTGGGCGCAGCTGGGCAGTGGCGCTGCAGGGCTGGGGTGCTGCGGGGCTGGGCAGTGGCGCGGCGGTGCTGGGGCGAGGCAGACCTAGGTGTTGCGGGGCTGGGCGCGGCGAACCTGGACGCGGTGCTGTAGAGGCTGGGCACGGCTGGGTGTGGTGGAGCGGGGCTGGGCAGTGGCGGTGAACGGCGGCCGGCGGAGAGAGTGGGCAACCAGGCAAGAGAGATGACTAGCGAGAGTGAGATTGAAAGTGGGAAAGGATGAATGAACTAATCTAGATCTAGAATTTTAGATCTGAAATTTTTTAAATTTTTAAGATTTTTTTAATTGTATTTATTTATATATATATATACGGGTCGGGTTCACTTGAACCCGAGACCCGACCCGAACCCTTGCGGGTCTAGAATTCTAGACCCGCAACCCGTTCCTAACCCGATTATACTGGTTCAAACTTGTCCCGAGCGGGTCGGGTTCGGGTTCGGGTCGGAGACCCGTGAAACCCGACCCATTGCCATCCCTAGCCCTAGTCCTTTCCAAGTTAGTACAAGATCACAACCCTATATATATTTTGTAATTAAATATATATACTTTTAGTTTTCTCTTTTGTATTTCAGGAAGATTGTGACGGCATTGTTGACCGGGCTGACAGCGTGGGCCCGCAAGACATACAATTTGTATTGGATCACTAAAGATAAAAGAAAAGAAATTATAGTCCATATGTGTTGCACTGGGCCGAATGTTAAAATGCCCATTAAAGAAATACAATTCCCTCTCTCTCTCTACACTACATAATTAACGGTTATCAGTGCATGTGGAGAAAAGATTATTGTAGGCTTACTAAGAGCCTGTTTGGATGGTTTAAAAAGAATACTTTTTGAATAGTATTTTTTATTATGGAATTTTTTGTAAGGCAAGAAATTTTATATTTAAATACAATAATTAAAAGTATTTTAAAAAAAAAAAATTTAAAAAAAATTATTATTTTTTCTATGAAAGAAGCTCATCTAATCTAAACTTGCCTAACTTAAGAAACAAAACTCAAATTTGATTCCTATAATTATTGGGCAAAAACAGTTTTCTGTTCTGCGTGTTGCCCACAGAATTAGGTTTTAGGGGGGCAAGGGACAAAAAAAAAACAAAGTGATAGTTTAGAACAGTTTGAATAATTAGAAAATGACAACTCCTAATGTGGGGCATTTCTAATTCAAAGTCCATTATTTTCCTTTCCCGTGCTAAGAAGATAAGATTAGTACTCCTCACGAGAAAATTCTTATATACATATATATACACGCACACATATATGCATGATCTTTTCATGTACCAATATGTACAATAAAGTTTGAAGTGTATGTCATCTATTTTAATGAAATTAATTTATATATTAATTAAATATTTTTCACTCACACTAATACACGGATGAATTTATGTCAAGTGCGTACAAAAGTTCTTCCTTGATGTAAATTTTATGGAGTAAAATATACGTCTGTCTGTTGTTAACTTGACTTATAATGAATTGTTTGTTACATAATTATAATCATCAATAAGTACAACACCAAATATGTATAAAGTAGAATAAGAGTTATTATGAAAATATGAAAATAGAAGTATAAGTCCACACAAGTTGGTGGAAAATCGAATCCATAACATCTCAATCGTGACCTCTTGGGCCTCAAATGAGCTAATTATATTAAGTCTCATCAGCGTCATAGTCTTATTATTTTAATTTTTGGTAATAAATTATATTTAGCGTGTTCATGTATTTTTTTAAATAAATTAAATATGTGATATGGTTTGGATTTTTAGTGTATGTACGCAGGGCTCAAAATTAGATTAATATAATTACTCTTCCTTTAATCTCCCCGTCCTTTATGGTAATTTTATTTCTTTGCAATCACTTCTACGAAAAGTCAACCTTAGAAATAGCAACGGTTTTCAGAAAATATCATATAAATATTTATCATTGGGTTGAGTTGATTGACTACATGTAAATTACTTTATGATATCATGAACAGGCGTCATGACTTGAACGTAAGAAATATTAACTATCATTCAATTATTAGTTCAATAATTGAGACAAGTATTCACATATATATTTGATTAGATCTAAACACAAACTTTCACATTTATTTAATTTTAGACTTCAATTCGTTACCAAGCTAAAATCATTTGTCTACCATGATGATGTGATATATCTTCGCATATCTGGTCCTAATTCATAATCTTAATTTGTAATAATTGGTGGGGCACACTTAATGTGTATAAAAAAATTAAAATACAAAATAAGTAAAAAAAATATTAAAAAGTGGGAGATGACAGGCCCGGCGGGGGGGGGGGGGGTTGGGTGGTCCGAGTAAAAAGAACTTGGAAGAAAGAGAGGAGAAAAGAAATGAATAATTTTTTTTAAAAAAAAAATGACACATCAAAATAAGTGAAAGACCAAAGATAATTATAAAGGATAATCTCACTTTATATGATATAGTATAGAGTATAGAAAATATTGATTTAAGAAATATTCAAATATTTGATAAGATTTTTTCGAAGGGACAATATTTGATAAGATTTAAACCCAAAATTTCATATTTATTGGATTTAAAGATTTAATACAAATTCAACCAAAATATGTGAACAAGTGTGACCACGGCAATGAAATACAAAGATATAATACATATATATATATAGATATAAATATATATATATATATATTATAAAAAAAATGAAATATTTCTTTCCATGCAAAAACTACCATGTATAAATCAAATATATTTTCATTAAAATATATATTCATTTTTCCACCAAAAATAGCTCAAGCCTAATTTTATTTTCACATACACCAAAATTCTAACAAGTCTGAATTTTGAAATATTATAAACTACTCCCTCTGTCCCATGATATTAGTCATTCTAGAGATTTTTTTTTTTGTCCTATAATATTTGTCACTTTAAAGATTATAAGAGACCATTTATTTTTCCCCCATTTAACCTCATTTATTATTTTTAATGGAATTTGATGAGACAATATGGAGGGTAATTTTGTTAAATCATTTTCAATTTAACAAAAAAGAAGGTTATTTATTATAACAATTGATTTGTATGAAAAAATCTGGGATGACTAATATTATGGGACAGAGGGAGTACTATAAAAACAGACAATTGAAAATAAAACCAATCGAACTTCGGTAGAAGAGTCCTCATTATTTAGTTTATAGGACATAAATATTTGTAATTAAAAAGCAGCCAACAACTTGACCATTGGAATTAACTCAAGCCACTTTCCCCTTATTGTTGTTGTTTGTCTCCCAAAAAGGATTGAGTGTATCATATTGACCATTTCCCCAAGCATATCTACCTCCCTTTTTCTTGCTCAATAACCACACCAAAATATTATTGCCCACCTAATTCAGATCATGTCTTCCCTACTTTTCCTACTTGTATTACTTTATGGCTTAACCAAAGGTATAGATGCTAACAATATAATTACTAATCAAGCTTCACTAGTAGTCTTGAAATCCCACATCCCTTTAGATCCTCATAATTGTTTGATGAATAATTGGACCACCAAAACTCCTGTTTGTAGCTGGATCGAAGTCACTTGTGGTCCTCGTCACAATAGGGTGACGACATTGGATATCTCTTATATGGATCTTGAAGGGAGAAGTATCCCGCCATAAATTGGAAACCTTTCTTTTCTTGTCTCTCTGAATATGAGCTTGAATTCTTTCCATGGAAATCTATCAAAAGAGTTGGCTCATTTGCACAGACTAAAGATCATTGATTTAAGTAACAACAGTTTGAGAGGAGAGATTCCAAGATCTTGGTTTGGGTCATTGTTGAAACTTCAACATTTGAGTCTATCCAATAATTCTTTACATGGAAATATACCGAAAGAGATTGGAAATTTTCCTAACCTGCAAATTTTGTGGCTCGGAGGAAATCAGTTGGCTGGCCCAATACCAAGAGAAATCGGGAATCTGACAATGCTTCAAGAGTTATACCTTTATTCCAACAATTTAAACGGTATATCACTCTTATCTCTTTCAACAATCTGAACAATTTTGTCTTCCATCTTTTTTTTTTAATTGTTCTTGATCTAGAAGTTGTGCATGAAGAACGACTTATTGTTATTTAAGTGTATGCTGAATGGGGGGAAATTTTAATTTTATTTTGAAAAATTAAATTCATCATAATCCTTCAATTAAATCCAATAACTTACATACTTTTGCTTCTTGAAGTCTTAAATTTTTCTTAAACCATTAGTTTCCATGCAGTACCACAACTATACAAAACGAATAACATTAACGACAAAAACTCAATTTAAAAAAAAAAGAAAATTTGTCATTAGTTAATTACATATGTTGAGTGACAACTATTTTATATTGTTAAGGATGTTATTTAATGACAGTAACTTTAATTTTCAACAAAGCTACTTTATAGTGACAAGAATAAATATTTATCATTCGTTAATAGTTATAGTAGCAATCAGTGACGGAGCCCCCTCAATTTTTTAAAAATTTATTTTTTAGTATATATATTATTTAGAATTTCAAAATTCCTCCCCCCTCCCCCCCTTCCCCCCCAAATATTTTTTTTTGACTTTTATATAAGTTATATAATAAAATTTTTAATTTTCTCTACTTTATTTTATTTTTGGTGATTTACGTTTGCCTAATCTCATTTACCACAATAATTAAATTTCTCTCTCTTTCTTTTTCCTCTTTTTTTCCTTATGCTCTACAAAATAAAATATTAAAAATTCTATTAGACTTTATTTCTCTCTTCTATCCCAATTAAAACACCAAAAATCCTATTATAAATTTTCTTCTCTCACAAACCCTATAGTATTCAACTTTTTTTTTTCAAAAGCAACAAAAAAGAAGGTATTGTGTACTAATTTTGAAATTTATGCATTTATTTATTATTATTATTATTTTGTAATTTATTTTTGTATAGAGATTTGAATCTTAGGATTGTTGGTATGAATCTTGATAGTTGTTCAATATTAAACTTAATGAGTCTTGATATTAATTTGTTGGGTTATTGAACTTGAATGAATCTTACTAATTTGACATTTCATATTTAATTGGGAATGATTTGGAGAATGTGATGGCAGAGAAAAATTAAAGATATTTTTTGAACGTTGACTATATTTTGATTATGAGAACAAAGTGAGAGAAAAAAAAAACTTATTTTAATACCTTTTGAGTTTTGATGATATATCAATATGTGGATTTATGTCAATTTTATTTATTATTGTTAAAAATTTATTTGTTAAGTATTTTTTAAAAGCAATTCATTATCCACTATATTTGTTTCTTTTGAAACAGAGAATAACTTTTTTTTTTCAGTATCATTTTTTATATATTATTTTGATTGTAGCATTTTTAATTGGATATACGCATATTTTTTTATTTTATATGTTAATATTATATATAACCCATATATATACACACATTTTAATACCTAATGATCTCGAAAAAATTTCGCTCTCCCTCAATTTAATTCTTGGCTTTGTCCCTGGTAGCAATATGCTTTGATAAGCAACAGGAAAAAATAGGGTTGGTGATATTATGTTATAGTGACAATATAAAAATTACGTTCTTATCAATTATGTACAGTAAATGATAGGAGAATTTATTTTTTTTTCTAAGATCAATAATAACAAAAATTGTGGTTCATCGCAATTGATGATTAATGATATCATAAAATAACAATTTAGTAACAAAAAAAATCTTATGACAAATAATAAAGCAATTCTTTCTTTAAACAAAATTATGGTTACAAGGGTATCATTAATCATAGTTATTGACCATTTAAAATATTAAATTCATCAATATTAGAGTGTCTAGTGATAAAATGAAAATTATTTTCATTTAACAAATACCACGAGTAATAAAACAAAAGTTACTATCAATCAATATTATTATCTGAGATTATTTTAATATTATTATTTAATCTTTTGTCATCAATATTTTATTTTTTGTAGTAATACATGTGTCACTAAGTTTTATCCCACGCCGGAAGAATGAAAAATTGAGTTCCTGGTTTAAATGAAAAATAGGTGATTGATTTAGTTCATAACCTAAAAAATGGTGGATAACTATCATGTAATAAAGAAATATATCGATACAGATTAGTTAATCATCTAGATACGATAGATAACGAATATATTTTTCCCAAATTTAGGCTAATTTTATTTAAGAGCAATTAAATACACTATTAAATAAATTTGAAAAACCTAGGAAAACTTCAAAACCATAAAAATCTTAAATCTCAAAATTATTTTTGCTTTATTGTTTTCTAATTTGCGTTAGTGCTCTGTTGCAGCGGTAAAGAATAAAAGATAAAAAAGAAAAAAAATTATCGGTGAAGTTAATTCCAAAATACTTCATATTTTTCTATTATCTGTTTTTTTGTTACTTGTTAATATATTGCAACTGATCATACTTTTCTTTGATTTTTATTGTTGCGACACTTAGGCTTCGTTTGGTAGGGTGGAAAATGGGAGGAAGGGGAGGGAAAGGAAGGAAATTGGAAGGAAAATGTATATTTTCCCTTGTTTGGTTGTGGTGGGAAAGGGGAACGAAAGAAATTGAGAATGGAAAAATAAGCATGGGGCCCACTGATTTTTTTTCCACCCAAAATCGAACGGAAAATGAGAGGAAAATAACACAAGGATCTCTATAAAATTATATTTCCAAAATTGCCCATATGTATAACTAGGTGTTTAAATAATATGGCATCTTCTACTAGCATGAATCCTTGTATTTTTTAAATAGCAAATACGATGTGTGCATTTGTATAATACATTAAAAATGTATTTCACATATTTATTTATTTATTTTATTTTCATTAAATTTTCTACGACATAATTATATTTATAATTTAATTATATTTATAATTATATAAGATTGTGGTTGTCGTTTGACACAATGTAAACAAATATTTCATTATATTAATTTATATATTTTATTTACATTATACTTTACATTATTTAGTTTAATTTTATTAATCTATTTTAATACATAAATTCATAAACATAATTATGATTTATAATGATATAAAGGTATAATTGTCATTTAGTACATAAATCATTTTCTTTCCTTCCACTTTTCCATTCAAATAAACAAGAGAAAATAAATAGATTTTTATTTTCCTTCCATCTGTTTTCCTTTCAACCAAATATACCTGTGGAAAATTAAAATCCACTCATTTTCTTTCCTTTCGTTTTCTTTCCTCTCATTTTCTTTCCTCCCTATTTTCTTTCCTTTGCCAAACGCACTGTTAGTGATTCTATTATTAAATAATTTTCTATCCTTTTATGATTAGATCTGTTGGGTGCAAAAATGTTAATATGCAAGTATACATCGTAACAAGTAACATAGAATTGAGTCAAAGTATTATTCTCCGGCGAAATCAAATTATTAACTTACTAAGTAATATTATAATGCAATCATTCTTTGTTCATAAAATCAATTAAATCAACTGGAATAATTTAAAAAAGGAAGATCAAATATATCTTTTAAATATGTCCTTAAAAAACGAAAAACAAATATTTTGTACTTCAATATTTATTGTTTGAAGTCTCTTTGAGAAAATATACCTCAAGAGACCGAGAACCTTTCTATAAACTTGCACCTTATGACTCTTGGATTGAACAAATTAGCAGGTTCTCTCCCTTTATCCATTTTCACCATGTCATCATTGAGAATTTTTTATTTGAGGAAAAACGGCTTATCTGGAAGCATGCCAGTCGATATATGCCACAATCTTCGATCTTTGGAAGGGCTTTCTCTTGCTGAAAATAAATTGTATGGAGAAACACCATCAAAGTTGGGGCAGTGTTCACAACTTAAAAGACTCAATCTATATCAGAACAATTTTACTGGACCCATACCAAGAGAAATTGCAAATTTGACAAGGCTTCCGAAATTAAACCTATATTCCAACAATTTGAATGGTATGGCATTTTTGGCTCTTTCATCAATCTAAACAATTTTTACTCCAATTTTTTCATATTTCCTTTGTTTGGTAGATTGTGCACAAAATGCATAGCTTACAATCTTGATATTTTAGTGAAGAAAAATTTTATTTTTTTAAAAAAAAATTAAATTTATCATAATTCCTTAGTTAGATTCAATAACTTATAAAATGCTACTTGTATATTGTGACTGAAATTTTAAAGTTCTCTACAGGTACTAGTTTGTATCCTGTGCCAGAAGAATGGAAAATTGGGTTCCTGGTTTAAACTAAGAAACAGGTGATTGATTTAGTTCAAAACCTAAAAATGTTGGATAATCATGTAAGAAAGAAATACAAGTTCATCATCTAGCTACTATAAACCTGTCAATTTTATATCTAATACTAGTAACATATACTTTAGATTGGGAATCTTACTATAAACTAGCACCTTATGAATTTCGGATTGGAAAATTAAATTGACAGGTCCTATTCCTCCATTCATTTTCAACATGTCATCATTGAGAATTTTTAATTTGAGGAATAACAGCTTATCTGGAAGTCTACCATGCACCTAACATTTGCCATAATCTTCACTCTCTGGAAGAGGTTTATCTTGGCCAGAATAAGTTGTATGGAGAAATACTATCAAAGTGGGGATAGTGTTCACAACTTAAAAATTTATATCTATATGACAACAATTTTATTGGGTCAATACCAAGAGAAATTGCGAATTTGACAGCATTTGAAGAATTATCCATCAATTCCAACAATTTGAATGGTACGACATTCTAGCCTTTTTCATCAATCTAAGCAACTTTGGCTCCAAATTTTTTATATTTCCTTTGTTTAGTAGATTGTGCACAAAATGCACAGCTCACACGCTTGATCTTTTTCAATGATGAGGAATTATAAATTTCTGAATTAAAAAAAAAAATTAAATTCACCATAACACTTTAATTAGATTCAATAACTTATAAAATGCTAATTGTATATTGTGACTAAAATTTTAAAGTTCTCTTCAGTTAATAATTTTTATCCGCGAAAGAAAAATTGACAATTGAGTTCCTGATTTAAATGAAGAAATAGGTGATTGATTTAGTTCATAACCTAAAAAATGATGGATAACTATCATGCAATAAATAAATATATCAATAAAGGTTAGTTTACCATCTAGCTAAGCTACCATAGATAATGAACATATTTTTGCCAAATTCAAGCTAATTTTATTTAAGAGTAATAAATACACTATTAAATCAAGGTGAAAAACTAGAAAAACTTATATAAACCATAATAATATCAAATCTCAAAATTATTTTTAGTTTATTGTTTTCGCATTAGCGTTAGTGCTCCATGGCAGCAGTAGAGAGAGAGAGAGAGAGAGAGAGAGAGAGAGAGAGAGAGCGAGAGAGAGAGAGAGAGAGAATTATTGGTGAAGTAAATTCCAGACCACGTCATATTTTCTATTATCTCTTTATACATCCTAATATATTCAACTGGCCATACTTTTCTTGGATTTTATTGTTGTGTAAATTGGTGATTCTACTATTGAATAATTTTCCAGCTTTTTATAGTTAGAACTCTTGAGTTCAAAAATGTTAATATGCAAGAATAAGTACCGTCACAAGTAATATAGGTTATAGAGGTGAGTCCAGTATTGTTCCGACCACAAATCAAATTATTAACTTACTAAATAATATTTTTATGCAATTAATTTTCATTCAAACAATAGATCGAATAAACAATATCGAATAATTAAAAAATGGTAAAGAAAATATATTTGATGAACCCGTATTCGATCTCCACCCAGTGGCCTCACCCGTGAGGTATTGTCCCTCTTGCGACCATTAAGACCATCCGATCAGGCCGGGGGGTATTGCCCTTTAAAAGACGCCTCACTAAGTGGGAGAGGACCTGGCACTTATAAGGTGCTCAAGCCCCTCGTCTCCACTCGATGTGGGACGGATTACAACATCATCATAAGCCCCCCAGACGAGGGGCTTGAGAACCATTCGGTTCCCACAGACGGCGCCATATGATGAACCTGTATCCGATCTCCACCCGGTGGCCTCACCCGTGAGGTATTGTCCCTCCTGCGACCATTAAGACCATCCGATCAGGCCGGGGGGGTTTTGCCCTTTAAAAGGCGCCTCACTAAGTGGGAGAGGACCTGGCACTTATAAGGTGCTCAAGCGCCTCGTCTCCACTTGATGTGGGACGGATTACAGCATCATCAATATCCTTTAAATATGCAATTGTATTTCATCAACACACACACACACACACATATATATATATATATATATATATATATGCAATTGTGTTGCAAAATTTGAATGATTAGATAAAAATATAGGCTTGAACTAATAATTAAGTAGAGGTGCTATATTTGTTTAGGTAATATATCATATGTGTAAAATGAATTTGTGTTTCCATGTTGCATTTAATACTAGTTAAAAACTCGTGCCTTAAGTGATTCATAGATTGGTGTACTTCAATATTTAGTGTTTAAAGTCACTGGGTTCGGAGACGAGTGGTGGGAGTTTGAAAGTGATATGAGGGAAGTCCTGAGTTCGAACCCTCTTGTCATCTACTCCTCTCCCTTTGAGTGAGTGTGTGCGTGTCTGTGAGGGTGTTTTCCAATTGACATCTATAGGGTGTCTCGAGATGATTGTATCAAAAAAAAATATTTAGTGTTTGAAGTCTTCGAGAAAATATACCTCAACAGATTGGGAACACTTCTAAAAACTAGCGCCTTATAACTTTTGCATTGAACAAATTGACAGATCCTATTCCTTTGTCCATTTTCAATATGTCATCATTGAGAATTTTAAATTTGAGGAACAATAGTTTATTTGGAAGTCTACCAGTCGACATGTGCCACAATCTTTACTCTTTAGAAGGGCTTTCTCTTGCTGAAAATAAGTTGTCCGGAGAAATATCATCAAAATTGGGACAATGTTCACAACTTCAAATTCTCAATCTATATCAAAACAATTTTACTGGGCCCATACCAAATGAAATTGCAAATTTGACAACATTGCAAAAACTATCCCTCAATTCCAACAATTTGAAAGTTATGACATCCTTACCTCTTTCATCAATCTAAATGGTTTTGGCTCCGAGATTTTATATTTCCTTTCTTTAGTAGGTTGTACACAAAATGCAAAGTTTACACTCTTGATTTTTTAGTGAAGAGGAAGCTTCAATTTCTTTAAAAAAAAAAAAAAAAGTCATCTTAGGGCTTTAATTAGATTCATTTACTTATAAAATGCTACTTGTATATTGTGACTAAAATTTTGAGTTCTCTTCAATTACTAGTTTTTATCCCGCATTAGAAGAATGAAAAATTGAGTTCCTCGTTTAGATTAAGAAAAGATGATTGATTAGTTCATAAACTAAAAAAAGATGAATAACTATCATGTAATAAAGAAATATATCAAGACACATAAGTTTTTTTTTTTTTTTTGGGGCAAGGTCAATACCCATAAGTTAATCATCTAGCTAAGATAGATATGAATATATTTTACCAAATTTAAGCTAATTTTATTTAAGAGCAATAAATACACACTATTAAATGAAGTTGAGAAACTAGGAAAACTTGTAAACAACAAAAATCTCAAATGCAAAATTATTTATCGTTTTGTTTCCTAATAAACGTTAGTGCTCTGTGGCAGCGGTACAGAATAAAAGATTTAAAAAAAAAATTCTTGGTGAAGTTAATTCCAAAACATGTTATTTGTGTCAACCTATCCTAATTAACTTTTTCAAAAATAATTAGGATTTATAAAAAATAATCACAACACGCATAATATCAAATTAAGGGGAATAAATTTATATTAGAATTAACCAAAACAAGTTCATCCATAATTTTAGAGAAATAATTTAGTTCACAGATAAACCAAAAAATATGACAAAAGCAAAGATAATATCACGAGTTTCAAGATACAAAAGGGAAGAGTTGAGAACAAAAACTCTTGATGTAGCATCATTGAACTTGTCTACACTCTCTATTGAAACCTTGAATCTCTAAAGTGATGAACTAAAAAGGACTGTAAAACTAATCTAGAGAAGAAAATTTTTTTTGTAAAAGTAAAGATGTTTTTCCCCAAGAGAGAGAATCTATATATACTAAAGACCTAGCCCTAACAAAATAAGGAAAAATGTTTAAGAAAAATATTTCTTGATTAGTTTTGACCCGGACGGGATCCCCTACCCTAAAACGATGCCTCATACTCTAAATTCATGACACGTGCAAATCTAATTAACATAACTAAATAATATGCCGTTAAATAAATCTTGAAGATTTGCACGTGTCATGAATTTAGAGTATGGGGCATGAGATGTGGCATCGTTTTGGGATAGGGGATCCTATCCAGTTTTGACCTCTCTTTCATCATGTCGTGTGCTGGCACATAGGAAATTTTGTGCTAGAGCACGAAAGATGTGACTTCAAGTTAATTTCCGAAAATTCACGCAATGCTAAGGGCACGAGATTGTTGTAGTTTAACCTGAGCTCTCTATTCTGTTTGTGCTCGCGAACACAAATATTTATGTCGAAGCACGGGCTTGTTTGATACACTATTCTCCCTGTGTTGGAACACGATTTTTTTTTTTTTTTTTTGGTGTGCTCTCTTCATTTTTGTTCATGCATCCGTAAAATTCTATCAATCAACCAAATGAACCAACAAACACTACAAAATAATGCATAACAACCACAAAGTATTGGTAAATGTGTCGAATTATAAAGGAAAATTGTAATTTATATGGATTTATCAAGATCTATGCAGTACAGTTCATTGATCTTTTATGTTTTTTTATCCAGCATTAATTAAATTTTCTAATTTGAGGTGTTCTTACTATGCCTACAGTGTTATGACTTGATTAGCCTAAATTTTTATATTATTCAACACGATTTAATATGACTTTTCAGGTACCATACCCCCAAACATTGACTACTTGCAAAATTTGAAGAACTTAACACTTGACAGAAATCAATGATCAGGTCCAATACCATCTAGCATTGGAAATATGTCAAATATGACTTACCTAATACTCTAACAAACTAACTGGACAGATTCCATCATCTATTTGCACTTTGAGAAGCCTTGAATATCTCCATCTATCAAACAATAGTTTGGAAGGATCAATTCCACATTGTTTGGGAAACTTGAGCAAATCTTTGCAGGTCTTGGCTTTGAAGGCAAATCGGTTTCACGGTCTCATTCCAGCAACAATATCCACCAAAGGTTGTAATCTATTGTCTCTTAATTTGAATGGAAATCAATTGGAAGGAGGGTTACCCGAATCTCTAGCCAGTTATAGAGGACTTGAAGTTGTTGACATTGGAAACAATGAGATACAAGACAACTTTCCTTTTTGGATGGAAACTCTCCCTCAGCTTCGAGTCCTTGCCTTAAGGTCAAACAGATTTCGAGGTACCATATTATTCACTTCCAAGACTAACATTCCAATATTTCCTAAGTTGCAAGTTTTTGACATATCCAATAATAGGTTTGGTGGTCTTTGCTTGGTAGATATTTTGAGAATTTTGTAGCCATGACAAATGCCAAGGAAAATACAGCGGAAGAAAAAAACTGGTTCTCATTTTATCAAGAGTCAATGCAGTTCGTTTTGAAAGGTTTGGAGCTTTCAGTTGACAGGATTCTGACAACCTTTATAGCGATTAACTTGTTAGTTAATCAATTTAATGGGAGTGTCTCACATTTCATTGGAAACCTTAATTCCCTCAAATACTTGAATTTGTCTCGTAATATTCTCACAGGACATATACCTACATCTCTTGAAAATGTGACTGCTCTTGAATCATTAGACCTGTCTTCAAACCAATTGGATGGAGAAATACTATGGGAGTTGACCAAGTTGACATTTCTTTCAAAGCTAAATCTTTCAACCAATGATCTTGTCGGGCAGATACCTCAATCTAGCATCGGTCAGTTTCCTACATTTGATAAGAGCTCATACCTGGGAAACTCAAGATTGTGTGGACACCCATTGACAAAAAAGTGTAATGATCGCAAAGTTGTGCCTACAGAGTCCCCAATATTACCACAACAAAGTGATGATTTAGATTTTCTAAATGGATTTACATGGCAAGTTGTTGCTTTAGGGTATGGATGTGGATTCTTAATTGGTATTGTTATAGGTTATCTCATTTTTTTCCGGTACAAAAGGCCCAAACAGTTTGTGAGCTTTTTTGGCGCTCAGTACAAGATAAAGAGCAACCGTAAATAGAATGTCGTACCATGTTGGAAAGTTTGATTGAGGATAAAGTTAGTTAAATTTTTTAGTTTCTGAACTTTCGTTGGACTGATGTGATCCTCAAAAAGAACTTAATTTCTACACTTTATATCTTTAGTATATATGATATATGTATATATCCAAATATAAGTGCGTTTAAGATTTTAATCATGATTTACAAACCATTCCTTTAAAGGATGCATATATTAATCAGATAATTTTAAAATTTCTTCCATGAATATTGAAGTTGTTACATTTCATAAGAATATTGAACTTCAGTTTTCATTGGATACGACTCTTGTTTTAAATTTTAGAAACACAATCTTAAAATAAAGTATTATCTGCTTTTAAATATTTTCAAACAATAAACATGCTATTAGTACACGACAAATATGGTTAGGGTAACTAATTAGTTGGGTCTTGTTTATCTTATCATTTTTTCTTCTTTTTTCGTTCTCCGAGCTAATTTTGTTATTATGATTCATAAATACGAAGCTTTAGTTATGAAGAGATATATAGGCAAAAAAGCAAAACTGAAAAGGGTACCGTCTCAATCATATATGTTCCTTTAACCATTATACTTCCTCCGTCCCATAATACTTGTCACTTTAAGCTTATGCACAAGAATTAAGGAAATAGATTAAAGACATTAAATATACATTATTTTGACTACAATACCCTTTTAATAAATTAAGCTATTTATTTCTCTTGTCAACCATTAATCTCTCTCTCCTAAGGTTATATTAGGAAAAAAATAATAAATTCTTTCTTGATATGTGAAAACGACACATATTATGGGACAAAAAATAATTCCTAAAGTGACAACTATTATGGGACGGAGGGAGTACCCCAAAACCACGGTGAAAAATGGAGGAATATAAATCTTCTTTTGATAAACTCTAAATTGACCAACATGAAAAGGAAATTAAGCGTGTGCATTAAAATATTGTATTCTTTCAATGGGGAATATAATGCATTCAGAGTGATTTACAATGGACGATCGTATTTGAAACATAACAAGGAAAACAGCTTACGAAATTGTGAAATTTAATTTATTTACAAAATATAACCATACAACTTTGACATAAGAATTAATTAATTAATTAATTGAACGAAAACAATTACATCATCATACTTAGACTTAGTAAAGAATAGCCCATTTACTAATTGGTAGTCAAAATAAAGTACAACCTTTCATGTAAACTTTAATTGGCATTTAATTCAGCGAACTTTTTTTTCCTTCACTTCACTAAATCTTGACTTTTTATTCAATCTTTTACTTCAATCGATGTTTTATTTCATGCTCTATAGTACACACATAGTGCATATCTTTGTGTGTTGGGACGGATTGAAGAAGGGGGCTGGTTAGGGCAGTTGCCCCCTTCAAATTCATCTAATTTTTAGGGATAATTTTTATTTTCATTCATTATATTTGGGAGTGTATGTTTTTTTATCCATTAAGTATGTCCTCTGCAATTTTAATCCTATATGTTTTAAAATATTGCAATTTCAATCCAATTTCACCGGAATCCGTTAGAACTCGTTGACGTGGCACATAAACTTGTGACATCACGCCAACGAGTTCCGATGGATTTCGATGAAATCAGACTAAAATTGCAATATTTTCAAAACATATAGGACCAAAATTGTAAAATGAATATGTAATGGGCAAAAAACATACACCCCCAAGTATAATGGATGAAAATGACAATAATCCCTAATTTTTATACAGCACATTAGGAAAACAAATACATTGAAATTTTAGTCCTCTAAACATAAGAATATGACCTTTAATTAAATTTTGCAAAAACTTAATCTTGCCCTCAAAAATTAAAAATTTTAACTGCATCCTTGACTGTTTGCTAATAACATAAATTCTTGTTTGATTCATTGGATTTTCTTGGGAGGATGAGAAGAAAAAGAATGATGCTTGTAGCTGATCACTCCATAATGAGGAACCAATGAGAGTATCTATTATGCTTAGTTCAATCAGTTGTTCCAACTGATCAAAAGACAGTAACCTACAATGGCCCTACCATGGCCCTCCTTGCTTTATTAAGTCAAGAATTTAAAGAAAAAATTCAACTTATTTTGCTACTATTTGTTCGCTTCACTCAAATGAAATTGCATAATCAAGTTCCAAATTGAATTCTCATTTGCAATACCATTTGTTCTCTTCTTCCATTGGGCCAATACCATTTGCTAGTTTATTTCCTGGAAAAGAGGGCTGGATAGTGAAAATTGTGAGTCAAAAACACCATACAAAAGTGTAGTGAACATTAAAACTACATATTATGTTGGGACCAATTTTAATTTAAAAATGGGAATCTTTGTACTTTTCTTTTTTTTTTTCAAAAAAAATGCTTTGTTAACTATACAGAATAAACTATCTTTCAAATGGGAAGCACACAAGATACTGGCATCATCAATCTTCCAAATATATCTATCATTAAAACTCCCCAAATCATAGATATCCAAACAATATATTTTTTTCCCCGATAAAAATCGGTCTATTACAATCAATCAGTTGTATCGAAAAATATACCAAGACATCAAAATTTTCCATAATTAGTATGCATGTGTGTGTGTGTGTGTGTGTCTATATATATATATATATATATATATATATATATATTCTTTTTTCAGTAATTTATATATGTATATGTATAATAACTAGTTTTAAACGTAGATAGATGTTCCATTTAATCAGAAAGTGTATTTGAAAAATTATATAGAAGTGAAAATACCCGGGCGGCCGAAAGGCATTTTCCAACTTGAATCTGAAAATAGTTACTTTCATCCACTTTTTCAAACAGATATGCAATTCACAGTTATTCTAAATTTCTCTATAATCTGTATCTTATTGCTCTATTACAACATCTATCAAATTACCAGCAAATTAATTACAAATCATTAAAAAAAATAAAATGTCTTTCCATGCTAAAGTACCCACACAAATCAACACTACTAAACAACATTAGTTTTGGGGTATATTAAATGGGGGCAAAAGTACCTTGGTCCCTAGAAATAACTTAAGAAGGCTCGTTATTTTTAGTAACCCTCATAGAGACTAACAAACTTTTAGATGAAAACTTAGTTTAAACTTCAAAATCTTATGATTTACCTCTAAAAGTTGGATATGGGGCAGCACGAACAAAAAGTCTCTACTTTGTTCACGATTATGGCTATAGGGTTATTATTTTTAGGAGCAGCAAAAATATTTACCATCCAAAATCAAGACCCACTCAAAAAATTATGTGAGAATTATCAATAATAGGGTTCAAACCAGGCAAATTCAAAAATAATGGAATTCTAATAATCCAATTCATCAAATCCTACTCTCTGCTACAAATTTTACAATATATATTTTTTGATTTACTTTTGAAAAAAAACGACCAATATGATGGTCTAGTGGTTTAGATATGCTATTCCCATTTTAAATACTCAAATTTGAAACTCACTGAAGATGCAGAACTTGCCAAGGGTGTTATGGCCTGGCAAAGGTCGCGGAAGGAATGGCGGCCAAGTTCCCTTAGTTGAAGAAGTTACATCAGGTCTCCTGACCTGAACTTTTTTATTCACCAAAAATACTTTCCGAAAAGTAATTAAATCCTTCAATCTCAAGCACAGATCCACAAATATTCATTTTAATATTAATTCCAAATCCACACAATTCTCAACAAAAACAAATTAGAAAGATCAAATAGCAAGAAATTAAAAAAGATACGGGATAAAAGCTTGCAAAAAAAAGTTATTTTTTGAAAAAATTAATTTTTATCTTATTTATTTTTTAAATTAATTAAATTTCTTTTATCCCATTTTTAAAAAAAATTAATTAAATTAACAAGATTATTTTTTTTAAAAAAATAATAAGTTTTATCCCATATACTTCTGTGGATTTAAATTGATATTGAAAAGTATTTTCTTTAATTAGTGTGAGGTTGAATTTTTGGTAGAGGTTCTAGATAATAAGACTAATAAATAATTAGATATGGCACACGTGAATGTGTTTTTTTGTGCTTAAGTTATGCAAGTTTGAATTTGATGTCAATATACTTGTCATATTTTTAGTTGGAGATTTGTTTGAGCGGGCCTTGATTCAAAAAAACTACTTTACCCTTAGTTAAGTTATGTGCGTCATATGATGAAAATTCAATTACATTTTTAGCCTGAATATATAAATAAATAGTAAATTGTAAAATTCATATACTTTAAGTTATGATCGACAACAAAAGAAAATTTAACCTTTGAGTGGTTAAGCCTATAAACACTATATTTTCCCCTCAAACAAAAAAAATAAAATAAAAACAACCGTTATACTTCAAGTGACAAAAAAATTAGGTTGTGGAATAATCGTTTATTTGGAAGTCTGTCTATTGACATTTATCACCATTTTCATTCACTCAAAAAACTCTCTCTCAGGAAGAATCAATTGTATGGAGAAACACCATTAAGTTTTGGACTATGTTCTCAACTTCAAGTTCTCTATTTATATAAGAAAAATTTTAGCGGGGTCGTACCAAAAGAAATTGGGAATTTGACAAGACTTCAGGAATTAGATCTTGATTCTAACAATTTAAATGGTATGTTCCCAACAAATTTAGAACTATGTTCACAGCTTAATTTTCTCTATTTGCATTTGAACAATTTTGCTATGTCCATACCAAGAGAAATTGGGAACTTGACATGGCTTCAAATTTTAGCCTTGCATTCCAATGATTTATGAATGGTATGATATCCCTACCTCTTACATTAATCTAGACAATTTTGGCTCTTTTATATATATATATATATATATATATATATATATATATATTCACCTTTGTATGGTAGATTGCGCACAAAATACACAACTTTCATTTTTGATACTTTAGTGAAGGGGACTTCTAAATTTCTTTCAAAAAAAATTCATTTTCATACTTTAATTAGATTCAATATCTGATAAAATTAAATTCACCATAATGGTATGATATCCTTGCCTCTTTCATCAAGTCTATACATTTTTCTCCTCCACATTTTTTTTTAATTTATTATTCGTCAACAAGTGTGTACGCCTAGATAGATAATCCATACTAATTTTTTTTTTTTTTTGACATCGGTAATCCATACTCTTAATGAATGGAAAACTAGAACGTTTTTAAATCAAAATATTATCGACATTATACAAATTGAAAATGGTTTGTTAAAAGCCTAAATCAAAATAAGGAAAATGTAATGTTTCTTTGTACACACAAGCTGCATTTGGTAAGGGTGATTGCATTGGACATAATGAGTATCCTACGCATTAACTTGTTTGGTTAGAACAATGAAAACCCAACATTCATAGTAGGCCCTATACACAATCAACACTATTTTCGGGATATGTATCCCACCAAGGGGTCGGATACTAATCATAAGGATAGGTATATGAAAGTATTAAAAGTGATTGTTACATGTCCACCCCTTAATTAATTTATAAGATGCATAAATTAGGGTAAATAATAGCGGGTTTTAATACATTTCCCTTAATCTACTCTAATGCATATTACCTTACCAAACAACTTATTAAGAAATAGATAGAATATCCAACAATTAATTCATTATTACCAAATAGTAAATTATGTGATATTGATAAATTTCATTGGAAAAGGCATCCCGTTGGGTACATATCATGTGCAATCTCATCTTCCCTACCAAACACGCCCATAGGACATATAATGTATAGATACTTTTGACTAAAAGGTTGTTATAAAATAGTACCACATTTGTCAAATATGACCTTTTGCTACTCCATTTTATTACATATTTCGACAATAACATGTAAAATTATAAACTCAAGCTAAAGTAAAACCAAAAGGGCAGTGGCGGATTTTCACTAAAAATTTTGGGCCCGGGCAAAAATTCGAATGTCAGTGAAGTTGGCATATATTTGTGTTTGAGACGAATTGAACATATAAAATCTTGCAATTTGCAATCAAAATCAATTTCTTACACCCCCATATCTGGGCTAATAAATGACTATTGGACTTAATATTTCAATTGTAATCGAGTTTTTTAATTGAATTGGACCATTGAAATGCTATGTAAATGTTGTATTATGGTAATGAACCAAAATTTTAAAATATAAATAATTTTTTTTTGATTAATGTACTATTATAATTGATATTTTTGTTTTAAATTGGGAGGCCACACAACATTTTATTTAAATTGGAAGGTCACAAAAATTGCTAGTAAGCTGCCATGGATACGATACCATGAAGTGCCGAATGCCGGACATCTTTTTGCATATGCTGATGCTAATGCCAGAAAGAAGTATGAACAATTGCACCCCTCTCTCTCTCTCTCTCTCTCTCTCTCTCTCTCTCTCTCTCAAAACACACACATTTTGTGTATATTAGTGATGCTTTGATGTATTGTGTGAACCTATTCTTGTAATAGAACATGTTAAAAATAATCATTTCTTACATTCGCTGATATGTGCACACTGCACACCGAACAGGGTGTAAGAGTACTGGGAGGAGGTCTATAATGTATATACCTTTGCTCGATCGAGATTGGATCAGACTGTAAAAAATTAAAAGATGAGTGTTATGCATTTGTCGTGTTATTAATTATATTTTTAAAACACGATCAATCCTATAATTGAATTGGTGCAGTCAAATCTAGTTCAGAGAAGAATTTTTTGAAGACAATAGAAGTACGAACAATTGCACCTCTCTCTCTCTCTCTCTCTCTCTCTCTCTCAAAACACACACAAAAAGAAAGAAAAAGAATTTGTTTATTTTATGGAAGCAACAATATTTGAGTAACATTTAATTCCGACAAATCAAGATTTATCCATATATATATATATATATATATATTTGACAAAGCAAGGATCAATTTTCAATAGAAACTAATTGGTGCTTTAAGGGTCAAAAATTTATGAAGTGGTTTTCATGTAAAGATATATTTCTTTGTCTAGATCTATATGATATACGACATGAACTTTTTTATTTTCTCATAAAAAAGGACTTAAACTTTTTGTTAGAATTTAAGCAGTCGCGTATAAAGAATGTGGACCGTGCTTATTTTTCCTAACCAACTAAAAGTTCAATTCAATTACATACCTAACACTTACTCCAAAATCAAGTTTCAAATGTCGATTTTCTGAGGTCAAATAGTGGCAGTCAACTTTCATCAATTTGAAGGCTCTTTGATGTATCTAACTTGGGATTATTGTCGTATTTTTAATGCATAAATGTTTTAATTACTTTAAAAAAAAATCATCTACCAAACATACTTACTCTCATAATCTCCTTTCATCCTAACCATTAAGGGGATGTTTGCAAAAATTTATGTTGTTTTAAAGTGATTTGTAATAAAAGTTGAGTGTGTTTAGAAATTATTTTGGAAAGTAGTAAAAAGTAGATAAAGAAAAGACATAATTACCATCATTCCTTTTTTTTTTTAAAGTCTTAAAAGTTGATCAATAGTTTCAGGGTAAAATGAAATTTTTAAGAATTAGTGTGAGCATAATGGATAACAAATAAAGCTGCAAACTTCTAGCTTTTTTGACTTTTTCTAAATAGAAGTTCAACTTCGAAACATTCAATTTGTGTTCTTCTTGTTTTTCGATTTTTGTTTTTTTTTCCAAAGTCGGAAGCTCAAAATTACGATTTTAAAAATTATTGCAAACACCCTCTAAGTCCAAGAACTATAATGCACGGACACTTTAAAAATCACATCGTGCAGTGTTGGATACGGACACGGCTCCGACAAATGTCCGACATGGCAACTGCGTGTCCGAAAAATAAAAAGAAAAAATCTGACACGGTATCGGACACGGCTGGATTTTTTTTGATATTTTATAAAGTTTATAATGGGCTCTTTTTGAAATTTTAAAAAGGATAGTGAAAAATTTGAAAATAAAAAAAATTAAGATTATATTGATCTTAAACTAATTAATTAGATTCAAACTATTTATCTATCGGCCTTTGTTTCACATCGTCTTTTTAATCTCTCTTCTTTTTTACAAATCTCCAATCAAAAATTATTGCCGAAAAATTTCATTACATTCTATTTTAATGATAAATATTTCTATTTCTTTATGATGCACTCTGATTTAATAAATTATAAACATATAATATAACATAAATTTTAATAACCGTGTTGTAGCCGGTCATGTCCTAAAATTTTAAGATTTTTTATATTACCGTATCCGTGTCATGTCGTGTCGTGTCTTGTCTTGTCTGTGTCAAAAATCAATAGTAAATGGATAAAAAAAAAAGAAAGAAAATTATTGTCCATATGTATTCATTTGGCCCAACTTCAAAGAGCTGATCAAAGAAAGACAGCTCTCTCTCTCTTTTTCTCTCTCTCTCTCTCTCTCTCTACATAATTAACGGATATTACGACTTCGAAAATGACAACCTTAGCTTATTCCACACATCAAACATTAGAAGTCCTAAAGTGGGGCAAACGAACTTAATAATTAGGACTCGTAACGAGAAAATTCTTGCATATATTCATCATACATCCAATTATGTATTATTATTTACATTAAATTTTCAAGGGCATTAAACTTCATAGATTAAAATATTCTAGCGAAATTTAA
>CM047877.1:19077772-19191789 GCA_026212405.1 Petrea volubilis
AAGAGAAGAAAACAGCGACGTATATCCATGAAACAACTAGTTATTTCTGTTTCTTGAAAATTGCAATTATCATAAAAACATAAGTGGAATCCATGACAATACCATAACCATGGTGTAAAGACTAGTGAGTGAGGAAAGAGAGCGTAGTAGCAACACTATCAATCCACCACCTTCAACAGTTTCAATAGTCCTTGCCAGGAGATTTGGTGTCAAAGCTTCAAAATCCTTGCACCGAAAAACAAAAACTAAGTCAAAACCCAACAAAAAGAAGAATCAGACGGTTAAGTTTAAGGAACAATTTGCTAATAATTTAAATTGCAATAGCGAAGTTCAAATTATACCTGTAATATACACATGCCAAAGGTGTTACCAAGAACCCTCTCAGAATCCCTGTATAAGCAATAAGTTATTCCTGCAGTTTCAACAAAAAGTGAAAACGGATCAACTTTCTCAGGATCCAACAGCCCCCTCTGCATTAACTTCTTCACTTGCTTGGCCCGCTTCTTTTTATGACTGAGTAGAAGAAGAAGCAAATGGAATTAAATCAAAGTTTTATGTCAGAAGCAATGATATGCAGACAAAATGGGGGAGAAAATATCAGGCGAACCTGCTCAGCTCAAGTTTGTCCTTGTAGCACCATAAAACGCTCGGCCTTGACTTGACCACCGATTTACTCAGCATATAATGCAAATTCACAATCTGTTTCAAGGGAAAACACAAACACACACACACACAAAACTCAATTCACTTAACATCACAATGAACTAAAACCTACACATATCGAAACCCAAATACGCGCACAGATGTTGTTTATCACATACCTGGTCTCGTGACTTGTCACCAATTATGACAAACATGGAGCGGTGACGGGCTTTGACTCCATTCTCAATGAGAGTTCTGATGCGTTCGTCTACTTTTTTCCTCATTTTTTCCCCTTAATTCACTTTTTCTCTTCCTCAGAATTAAATAATCGCCTCTTTGAGCGGGAGGTTTAGGGAGTCAGCCGACGGCCGGCGGCGTTGAGAGAATCAGAACGGCGGGTGAAGGATTCCGGTGGACGTTGGTTGCAGTTGTGGAGGGTTTTAGGAGTTAGGGTTTAGTGAACCGGTTGATCGTGGGCTCCGGTTTTATAGTCTAGATACAATTTGCTTTAAAACCAAAAACATGGCCCATGACTTAAAGGGGTGGCTGCAATTTGTCTTTTTTTTTAAGAAAGTTCAAATTATTTGGACAAGGAGAAAATAAAAGAATAGTAAAACTTTATAGAATTTGAAACTAAAAATCATCTATCTATACTATTATAAAAAAAAATTATTTTTATCTCAAAAATAACAGTTATTTATGCAATTTTACAAAAATTTACTCTTCAATTTTATGTGAAATAAATAGAGATATGTAAAATTGTGGCTAAAATTGAAAATTTACAGGAAATCAATTTAATTCGGATACCAAATTTTGATATGTCAATTTTACCCTTTTAATTAGTAAATATATGCAATAAATAAGTAAATAAAAATATCAATATTGTAATATTATATTCAATTTAAAAAACACGTATTCTCAACCAATAAACCACTTTCTCTAACTACAATTATTTGGTATTTTTTTCTTTTTGTGTTTATTCTTTATCATGTAATTTTATTTCATATAATTATTTTATTTTTAAATTATTATAATTTAATAAATTATTTCAAATAATTCTTAAAAATGTATTTGATGCTGGTCGAATTTGGGAGATAGTTGACCTCGATCGAAAACCCTGGTCGAGTGTAGGACTAAGGGTATTTGACCGGAAAGTTGACCTACAACAAGGGAAAGGTAACGTGAGCTAGCTGAAATGGGTCTCGACTAAGATCCTCCGATGCTTAAATCAGTTGATCGATTTTGTATAGATTTGAGCAAAGTAAGGATGTTGAGAGTTATTAATGAGATGTCTTACAATCAATGCAAAGGTATTTATAGCATGTCTAAATGGGCCACGACCTGGTGGGTCCCCTAGGCTAAGTAGGTCGTTAAGGGCTGACGTAGGCAACCTATAAGCCTAATGGTAGGGTCAATAGACATTAGTTAGCTCTCAATTAATGAGGTATGGGGTTCAATGGCACCCCCATACCTTGGGCTGATGGACCATTTAATGCCAGTAGGGATCTGTTGGATCCGGTATGACCCTCGTTGAACATGAAATCAATTAGAGGAGCCGAGAAGATAGGTTCAAGGGGTCGAGAATACAGATCCGATCGATAGAGGAATCATTCGGGCAGGCTCATCGGGAATGGTTATGATGGTTTGCTAAACCTAGTCGATATGCTGGCACTTGGTCAGAACCGTCCTCAAGGATTTTGAGTATTGGGAAGCGACGAGCATGGCACGTAAAAGGCGGTCGGGAAGTTCGATCGAATCTATGCCACGTCAGTATTCTTATTAAAGAAATTTAATAATACATTTATATTTTCATTCTAAAAAAAATCAACTACCAAATTGAAATATATATTTTTTATATTTTGCACACAAGTAGAGCATGCGGTGTTGCTAGTACTATTATAAAAAGAAAGTCATTTTTGTCTCACAAATGGCGGTTATTTATGTGATTTTACAAAATTTGCCCTTCAATTTTATGTGGAATAAATAGAGATATGTAAAATTGTAGCTAAAATTAAAATTTTAGATGAAATCGATTCAATTCAGATACCAAAATTTGATATACCAATTTTATCATTTTAATTAATAAACACATGCAATAAATAAGCAAATAAAAATATCAATATTGTAATATTACATCCAATTTAAAAAATCTATGTTTTCAACCCACAAACCACTTTCTCTAACTACAATTACTTGGATTTTTTTTCTTTTTGTTTTTATTCTTTATCATATAATTTTATTTCATATAATTATTTATTTTTAAATTATTTCAAATAATTCTTAAAATAGTATTCTTATAAAAGAAATTTAATAATATATTTATATTTTCATCCTAAAAAAAATTAAATACTAAATTGAAATATATATTTTTTATATTTTGCACACATGTAAAGTGCGCGGTGTTGTTATTAATTAATAATAAAAAAAAATCCCCTCTCCCAAATCTTGTATCTGGTCATATATGTTTTAAGCATGTCGCATTTTACCTCTTTTATTCTTTTATTAGAAAATGTGAATTTTACTACAAAAATGTATTTTAAATATTGGATCCTACCATTAAATCTATATAAATAAAATATCGAAGTTGTCCTGACAAGCCATATTTATGTATGTTGAAGATAATAAATATTTGATAGCTTTCATTTCTAACAGTTTAAATTTTTAAATAAGATAGTCATTTTCTTTTATGTCAAACGACAAACTACGCCATCATCATATTTTCCTATTTATGATATTATCGATCACTTTAATTTAAATTATTAAAATTCACTATTTATATGTATTAAAATAAAAATATCGAGTTGCAAAGATATAAATATTCATATTTTGATGGATTAATCCTAACTCAAGACCAATGGCGGAACCACATTTACGTGAGGGTTGCAATCAACCCCCTCACTTTGTCAATACTCTATTATATATATGGACGTGTATAACAACAACAACAACAACAATAATAATAATAATAACAATAATAATAATAATAATAATAATAATAATTGATTCCACTAATAGAACTATATATTTAAATAGAAGGCGGTCCTAACTCCTAAGCTAAAAAAGAAAATGCAGACAAGTTTGAACTTTTCATTTAATTTTAAATTAGTAAAAAAGGAATTGAGACACTCATCATAATAAAAACATCAAGGCTATATATATATATATATATATGTGTGTGTGTGTGTGTGTGCATATATCTATATTCACTAATATTATAATAATTTAAAAGTTAAATTGAGACACTAATCATAATAAAAACGTCAAGGCTATATATATATGCATATATCTATATTCACTAATACTATAATAATTTAAAAGTTCAATCGATCTTATCGTCTATAAATACACATCACACATACATGTTACATGACTGATGAGTGGGATTAATTTATTAAGTTTGTTTATTTCAATTAAAAGACCTACAAGATTGTAGGCCTTTCAAGGAAGAAAAAAATGTAAGGAACCCTTAGTTTTAGTTGAATTTTGTCAGTTTATTGAACCGTGAACAACCCAATGCATTGGAGAAACCAAAACAAAAAAAAAACGAACGAAACAAATTGTGAATTATTTTTGAGTCAGAAGTAATATAGCCCCAAACACTCTTGATGCTTTTCTAGAGGATTCTTTATTGGAAATTTTCAATTATTAAATTTATCGGAAGAAAATCAATCGCTGATGTTGGTTATCCATCAGTATTGACCCCGCTGACTTGAATGAAGTTTCTGCCTACTTATGCCACTGCTCAAGATACAATAATTTTGAGACCTGGTTATTTTAGAACTTTATTTGCCATAAAAAAAACGAAAGACGAAAAATAAGGCAAAATTTAGCCAACGATATTCTCTTCCCATTGTCCTGACATTTGATTGTTTGAAAGAGTTTAAAAATTGCTCACCTCAAGTTTGATGCATGTCGAGATGATTAAAAGATGAATAGCATAGTGAAAGGTGCACAAATGAATATTTTTGCCTAATTTACCAACGGCAGCTTGATGCATTTATAGTTAAAATGATCAATCATTGTGACAAAAACAACATCAAAAGCAAAGTTGCTACTGATCCAAAAACTTCACGTGACCTTTCTCGACTGGCTGATCCCATCTCTCCGTCCGGGAACTCAGCCGACATTACGTCCGCTAAACATATGCACGTCCCCACCGAGGGGTCATTGGGCACAATCAATCCCAGCCTGTTAAACTTGCATGCACTACAGGAAAAAACAGCAATTTCTGCAGATTTTTTGGCGGAGACTTGTGAGGTCGTTGGGCGCGGTCAATCTCAGCATGTTAAACTAACATACACTACAAGAAAAAACAGTAATTTTTGCGAATTTTTTAACAGAATTTTGGTGGAATTTTGCTAAAAACAAGTAATTTTGGTGGAATGAATCTGTCCGAGAATCTTTCGTCACTTTTTAATTTCGGGAGATTTTGTATTTTGGCGGAATTTTATTCTAAATTTAAATTATTTTTGGCGGGATTTTTTTTGTCAATTAAATCAATTTTTCACCAAAATTTTATTATTTTTTACTACAAGAAAAACAACAATTTTCGTGGATTTTCGTCGGATTTTCGTTGAAAACAAGTGATTTCGACTAAATGAATCTGTCGAAGAATCCTTTGTTGCTTTTTAATTTCGATATAATTTCAGCGAATTTTTTATTTAGCCAAATTTTATTCAAAATTTAAATTATATTTCTACGAAATTTAGGCGGAATATTTCTTTTTTTTTTTTTGTAAATTAAATCAATTTTCCACCAAAATTTTATAAATTTTTTATTAAAACAAAGTTTCAATTACCCCAATTTCAGTTGAATTTCAAAGGATTCTTTATTCTAGCCAAATTTTATTCAAAATTTAATTTATTTTCGGCAATATTTTGGCAAGATTTTTTTTTTTTTGTAAATTAAATCAACTTTTCGCCAATTTTTTATAATTAAAATAAA
Source organism: Petrea volubilis (assembly GCA_026212405.1). Classification (NCBI taxonomy): domain Eukaryota; kingdom Viridiplantae; phylum Streptophyta; class Magnoliopsida; order Lamiales; family Verbenaceae; genus Petrea; species Petrea volubilis. Next base: position 19,083,359 of record CM047877.1, read on the forward strand.
GTTTCAATTACCTAGGTCGAAATTTTATTCGAAATTTAAATTATTTTTTGATGAAATTTCGGTAAGATCTTTTTTTGGTAAATTACATCAATTTTCGCCAAAATTTTATTATTATTATTTTTATTAAAATAAAGTTTCAATTACCTAACCTGGCTAAATCGAACCCCAAACCTCCACATCTCCCTTAAACGTGTATACATGTACAAAAATGCACACACCCGAAATTATCACATGCTTTGCATGTTCTCGAAACTATCTTGCCGTTGCGCTATTATCATTTTTTGGTTATATCTTTTCTTTTTCTATACTTAACATATATATATATATATATATATTTGAAATTATCAATTTAATAATTTTGAAATATCATTACATTATTACTTACCCTTAGTTGCATTAAATACCGTTACATTATTTTCTAGTTAGAAATAATAGGATGATAGTATGTTATTTTTACCTAATTTCAGGCCCCAATTATACTTATTTCGATTAATTTTGAATCTTAAATGGGTTAAAATTTCACAAAAATTAATTCTTACTTGCTATAGGTAAAACTTGAAGAAAAGAAGTTAAAAACGAGCAAAAAGGTGATAAAAAGTGCAGATGAATGTCGTACAAGGAAACTGGAAGGTTAAATTTGGAAATAATCATCTTTATCGCGCAAGGCGTGATCACGCCTTAGGAGCTGAAAATCCTACGCTGGATTGGAAAAGGAGGAGGTTGATATGGCAAGAGTTCGACTTGGAAGCAAATTCTCTACTTGCCTACAACTATTAGGGTTTGCCAAATAATTATCCTAGCTCTATTAGGATTTGGATTTAGGGTTTGAACCCTATATATACCCGTTGTTATTTTATTGTTTAGACATCTTAGATTTTACTTTTTGTTCTAGTTCTTAGTTTTTCTCTTGAGAATTTCCAGCTTTTATATTTTTATTCTAGTAGTTATTATGGTCATGCATGGCTAAAAGATTTTATTCAGTCAAGGAGTAATTAGAGCCAACGTTTTCTTCAAGGATTGTGAGATCTAATCGATTTGCTTGTCTTTTAATTCTATGCAGTATTTGTGTATTTTTCTGTGCTTTTTGGGAAAACTCAATCTCTTATTGTTGTTTTGTTAGTTGTGCAATTAGGGTCCATTGTTCAATTAATTTAACTTCATAGTTCCAGTTGAGGAAATCGAATCCGTAATTGTTTGATTGAATCAACACAAGTGGAAAGTAGTATAATTCGTTATACTATGAAAAATATATAATCTAGTTTCGAGCAACCACGTTTGTAGGTTTGTTGGCTAGGATTTGGGTCTTTCTAGTTTTTAATACTGTTAACGGGTTAAATCCTATCGTTCGACTAGGGTTATTCATTAATTAGGGATTATTCATAGCGTTCGCATGTCTAGTCTATTATTAAGGAAAAATTAGGTTGGACGAGTTCTCTGAAGGCTATAACCAATCTATTGCATAAATTAAAAGCTATTTTTGAATTAATGACCAATCCACAAAAACGTTGTGCGAAGAATTACCCTTGACTGAGTATTCATTTTTATAGATTTACTTGTGATTTCTTTCTTATTTTTATTAACTTATCATTCAAAACCCCCCTATCTTTACTTTATTTTTCACTATTGGTTATCTTGGAAAGTAGTTAATAAGTTATTCCTGTAGGATCGACCCTTCTCATCCTATCTACAAATTAATTTTGTAGTTAGAGGAGTAGGATTTATTTTTGGTGAATTCGACACCCATTATAGGAGTAATACTAATAATGATGACGATGATGATGAGATGACAACGACAACAACAACAACAACAATAAAGTTTTTATAAATGTTTTGCCAATTGTGTATGCATCTATGTACATACACAAATATTATATATATAGCATACAACAACAACAACAATAATAATCAAGTTAATATAATTCAAACAACAATTAAGATTTTTTATTCATTGAAAATTTAAGATTTTTTTTTATATTTTTTAAATTTTTGACGAAAATTCCTCCAAAAATTTTAAACTTAAGGTTTTTTTTAAAATTTTTTGGTGGAACATTTTGCCGAAATTTTGCTAAAAATTGAAATTTTAAGATTTTTTATTATTTTAGATGGAAAATTCCACCAAAATTTTGAAAAAAATTGAATATTAAGATTTTTATTTATTTTTTAATTTTCAGCAAAAGTTTCCACCAAAATTCCACCAAAAATTGAAAATTAAGATTTTTTATTTTTATTTTTATTTTTATTTTTATTTTTTTGGAGGAAAATTTCACAAAAAACTGAAAATTAAGATTTTTTTTGTATTTTTTAAAATTTTGTCGGAGATCTAAAAATTAAGGTTTTTAATTTTTGACAAAAAATTCCATCAAAAAATATAAAAATTAAGGTTTATTTATTTATTTTTTAATTTTTGGCGGAATTATTTTCTGAAAATCAGCCAAAAAATTAAATATATATTCTTTATTTTTTTAAATTTCAGCCAAAATTCCCCTTTTTCCTTGTAGTGATGGCAAATCATTATTTTTCATGTTTGTCACCTGAAAGTACCTATTAAATGCGTACGACACGTTTTGCATAAAATCCAAGTTGCTACACGACCCTCCTGGAGCCAGAGCAGAGTAGTTCGAGTCGTCACAATCCAATTGAAACTGCTTGTTTACTTTTGTGATGTTTATTTTGTCTCCATTGTAGATGCACCACCTCTTCGGCATGCTGGTTATCTCGGGCAGTGGCGAAGTTCATGCCTCGACCCTATCTTGTGAAATCGATCTAGAATTTAAGCTCCCCGCTGTTCAAGTAAACCCCCTAGTGCCGATGGTAAAACGAGTCCGAGATGTTACTCATATTCTCGTCCATCAGCGAGTGGATGTAAGTGTCAATTGAGATCCTGGGATGCAAGCAGTTCCCTTCTTTCCAACTACGAAGGGGAGTAATCCTTTTATGAACCTCTCGGTGTTGGAGACATTGGCCCTCGGGTAGCCGCATTTATCGGCCACCCGATTTGGCCCACCATCACCTCCACATTGGAGACTCCGGCTTTCTGCAGAGCATTCACCACCGAATCATACATGAAATCGATAATGTTCCTGTAGATGAGCCCATCGACGTCCTTGATGGAGAAATTGGAGCAGTTGTCAATGAATGCAAATTCCAAGTCCTAGTTGTTTTCTTGGGCCATGTCGAAGGGAAACATGCCGATGATGAAGGGGGCATTTGTGTGGTTGAGGAAATGTGCATACCGCACCATCCTGTCCTTGATGTCAAGCTGGAAACACTAGGCAAATGCTTGTTTTCCGATGGAATTATTTCGGCAGAAATTTCTGTTTGTAGTGCGAAAAAATAAAAATTTAAAAAAAAAACTCTGGCAAAATTATCAATGGAAAATTCTGCTGGAGTTTTTTTTTAAAAAAATAACTTAGCACAAACATGTTCTTAATAGCATAATGGTAAGACTATTCTCTTCATTTGTAGAGGTTTATCATTTAAACCTCAATAGATACAAAAATATCCATATTTAAAAAATAATAATTAAAAAGTAATTTGATGGAATATTTCTGCCAAAGTATTCAGGCGGAACTTTTCCCCCGGAGTTTCGCGGAATAATCCAGCAGTTGTGCCAGTGGAAATATTCCGTCAGTTTGCTTAAATTAAGTCTAAAGAAAAAACAAGATGCTAATAATAAGTTACATAGCCTAATGGTAAGACTATACTCTTCATTTGTGGAGGTCTACTTGTGGAGGTCTACTTTGGTGATCGGCGGCTAGCTCTCATTTTATTTTTTTTGGTTAGGCAAACATTGCTTTGGCAATTCCAGAGAATGGAGCATCAAAGGTTACCTCCCTCCCAACAAATGCGTTTTCCGGATTTGAACTTATATTCTCATCCTTACGGGGTCAGAGTTGCTTACCACTCGACCAACAACTTGTTGGTCTAGCTCTCATTTTGTGCAAGGGTGGTGGCGAGCTGCTCTTTGGCAATCCCACAGTGGAAAACAACTGGAGAGTTGTCAAGCAGCAATTCCACCGAAAGTATAATCCGACGGGCACATTCGCCCGTGGAGTACTCCGGTGGAAATTTCTTCCGCAATTCTAGCAGACACTGCTATTTGGAGGATTTCCTAAGAAAATGTCAATCCGGTGGGGTTTTTTTCACCAGAATTCCACTAGCAAGAATTAGCATTTTTTGGCAGAAATTCTGTTGGAAGTCTACCGATTTTTTCTGCCAGAAATCCACCTCCGAAGGCATTCTTATCTCGGGCTTCAACATGTCCATGTAATGCAGGATGGTGGCCGTCACATCGCGCTAGCATTGACAACGAGGCTCTCGTGGAGAAGCTCTAGCGGTCTCCAAGGCCTTGTCGTAGGTGCAAGGGCTGAAAAACGTGGAGAACGAGTTGTTCCCAATGAGTATGGTCCTTATGTTGACATTTCGTTTCTGGCATTTTTTGACTTTATCCTGGAGCCAGTATAAGGCCATCTCGATGGTGGTTACGAAACCAACATCCTTCTTGGGAAACGTCGTGGCGACGACAATCTCGCCTCCGGTAAAGGCTTTATGATATTGTCACTGGAGCTGAAAATCCGAAGATGACAAATGCCATTCTGAAACAACAAATCCACCATCGTGGACGGCGGGAGCCAGTTCGTTGTTAGCCGACCCCATGTCACGCCGACGGTGCTTTCCATCATGGTGGATGGGCAAAATCAATTTATTGCTGTTATTATTGCTGTTGTATTGTTAATAACCACATCAACATTGAAAATTGCTCCACCATAGCTACATAATATCTTATTCTTTGGTCTATGGTGATGGATGTGAACAGGGGAAGGGGAAAATAAGGAAATTGATGTCAAAGTCTCCTTTGGGCCTAAGGTGCATCTTGCCAGAGTGGAGATTGATGGGATTTATTCAGCCAAGGTAAATTTCACAAAAAATTCATTTTCATCCTTCATTTTTCAACTCAATAACAAAATCATCCCCAACCTTCCAATTCTCTATATTATCATCTCTCAACCATTACCCCAATTGTAATTTCTCGGCATTAAAGTAAATTTGACAAGAATACCCCATATTAACATTTAATATTACCAACAATAAAAACCATCCTCATTTCTTATAAAAATAAATTACTGATAGCCTACTTATAATATTATTGTCCTACCGAAATGTATAAATTTTACCATTCAATATATATTACTAATTACAGAAAATTGTTAAATGGTCTTTAAAATAATATTCAAATGTAGAAAATCTACAAAATTAATTTTCAAAATTCAATCATTTTTTTTTTCATTTTCAAAAGTAAAAGATATAAATTTTTTGACTGGAATGCTTTTGGCTTCTTGTATTAAAAAAAATGATAAATGCCATTTGTGATAGTTCTTGAACTTATAAATTGGTTCCACATTTGTCCCTCTAATGAATTTTTCAGTACGTTTTTGCCTAAATTGGTATCATGTGACAAACGCATGTGCCTATTTTAAGGAAAAAATTGTCATTTCATGGTTATACAATTTAGATAAAAATTTCAATTAACCGAAGAAAGAAAACTTTAACTTTAATTGACCATTTTAAAAAAAAAAAAGGCATAAATTTTTTTTAATTTTTTATGACTTTTTTAATTTTTCAATCAATTAAAAAAATTTATGTAAATTGTATAATTGTGAAATGATGGTTTTGGCCTTCAAATAGGTGTATGCCTGTCACATGATACCATTTCTAATAAAAACGCATTGAAAAATTCACCAAAGGACGAAGATAAAACCAATTCATAAGTTAAGGGATTATAAAGTTACAAATGATACTTTAGGGACTAAAGTGATACTAGAATTAAACATTAAGGACTAATATCACATTTTCCCTTAAAAAAAATAATAATATAATTTTGATAAACATTTCTTCTTAAGTTCCTTAAATTTATTTGTATTGACGAAGATTTATACATACATATATATATATATATATATATTAATATATGGAGAAAAATATTTTCTTAAATTTGAAAGATATAAATTGAAATTTCGTCTATTTCTTTTGATTGAATAATGCTACATATAAATTAATAAAGATTTTAAATGAACTAATTTATAATAAAATATCAATAAATGTGAATATACAAGGTAATTTAAATGCCAAATAGGGGGCATTTTTGTCAAGCTGATTTAAATGGTTAGTTATTATCACCGAAATAGAGGTTAAAGAATGGCATTGAAAAATTGAATAAATAGGGATAATTCTGCCATTGGGTTAAAAATTGAGGGATGAAAATGAATTTTATCCCCTCAATTGATGTTATTAGAGTCATTTTGTCATTTTCAACTCTCAAACTAGACATTTTGTCTCGTCATACTATGAAAACATTATGTTGTTTCCGATCTTGCCACTTATGAATGTATTTGAAAATTATTAATATTAAATTATTAAAGTTTTAAAATTTTATAAGCACTTAATAATTTATACTATTGATGAAGTACCTAGGGGTCTAATAATCATTTTTGTATTTTTAGTCTCTTTTGGTATCTCTATTTTTTCATTATATGTCATCTATCTAAGTGTGTAATGAATGTACATGGAGAGAGAGAGTGTGTGTATTGGAGAGGAACCGTATCCATAGTCAACTAAGTATATATTGGAGGTATTGGAGAGGAATCGAATTGAAAAATTAGTATTGATATGGGGACATAGCAAGTGCTATGTGTCCCACGATGAAACTTGGTGAATGAGGTATAGGCTTTTTCTCCTCAATGATCCGAGGAGGGCTCAAAGGTCCTCTACACCGCGCTACCCTCTCACCGCAGGGCCCCATCGTGGAAGACCTTGTGGACAAGTTCACGCCATCTCCTATCTCCACTCGGTTGCACTACCGCAATCTATACTCACTTTGTTCTCGAAGTTCTCCTTGAGATCCTACTGGTTGTGGTCCTCCCAGTCTATACAAATTACTCTGGTACAAGTTGATCGAGTTTGTACTAAAGTCACACTATCGCACTATCTTGTATAGGATGATACCATTACTCCAAAAATAGGACATTCAGATAATGACACTTGAGGAAAGGTGCCACTTCAACCCTAAAACTTGAATTCTATCAAATTGTACCTATAAATAACCCAACATTCACTATTCATAAGGTATAACCTTACTTACCCACTCCAGCTTAAATATTTCTCCAAAATATTCTACTCGACCCATATACAGACTCTAGTATTGGAGGGTCTTCATAGGAGATATTTCTACCTACGCTTTTGTTTGCTCACTATATTGACAGGTTTAATCACACGAGATCTAGTCCAGATCCTTTATTGCATAATTGTGCAATATCTTCTATTGCACTCATCAATACACGCTATGTGTATTGCACTCATCAATCAAGATTATCTTTTCTTATTTCAACCACTCACCAATACACATAGCGTGTTTTGATGAGTGCAATAGAAGATGTGGCACGATTATGCAATGGAGGATCTGGACTGTACGAGATTCTCTATTTCAAATTGTGTTTCATCTCCTATTCTAATGTATGAATATACGCAAAGTATAAAGATCTCAAGTCAAGTGTATAACTAAAGAAATAATTTTATACAAATGGTATGAATGTAAATTATATAATTGAAAATGAAATACTATTTTGTAATAGAGGTCCTATCCGACCAAGTATACTTTAACATATATTTGTACGTATTCTTTACATAATTTTTTTTAAGTGTAATTAATTATTTTAATTGTTGAGGCAGGACTACTTGCAAAAGAAAATTAAAAATTGCTTTATTGTTGTCAAGTTTTTTTTTTTTTTTTTATGATAACTGCTTTATTGTTGTCAAGTTAGTACACGACGATCAGTTATTTGCAATTCCATTCTAACTTTTTGAAAAATGTATATGAAAATGAAATTATCATCATAGTATCTCCCACTTCCCATAATGCAACAACAGTGTTACAATGTGATACAATTATATTATTCCCTATGCAAAAATTTACCAGCAACTAGAATATATGAATGACTGATACAAAATTTACTAGCAAACTGCCCTGATACATGTATGCATGTCCTAAATGATAAACCATTCTTACAAGCACACGATCAGAAGCATAGTCAAAAACAGTGCTCCCGCTGATCCAAAAACTGCACGCAGCCTGCTGTCTCCTCCGCTGTGGGTCACCTCGACGACGGAATCCTCCCTCTCCGCCGTCAATATTTCAATTGGAAATACACACGTCCCCACCGACGGGTTGTCCGTCACCACCTTCCCGAGCCCGCTGAATTCGCACGTTGAGTCACTTTCCCGCATGTCTGTCGCCTGGAAATAGCTGTTGAACGCGTACGACACGTTCCGCACATAATCAAGGCGCCCGCACGACCCACCTGGGGCCAGGGAGGAGCAGTCCGAGTTGCTGCACGCGATATCGAACTGCTCATTCACTTTGGTGAGGTTCCTAGTGTCGCCGTTGAAGACGCACCACCGCCTGGGCATGTGGGTGATCCCCTTCGCGGTGGTCGGGTATATGTCCCGGTCTTGTCCAGTGAAATCAATCTTGTATTTAGGCTCCCCATTGGTCCTATAGATAGGGTTGAAAAATAAATTAAGGTACTCGATACTCGATTCAAGATTAATCATGAAATGCTAGTTTGAGCTCCGTTAGTTAAACTTAACAAACCAACACATCTTTTCGTTTTATAAAATTTGATACTCAGCTCTAATTCGATTCAATGGTTAAAATATGGTAATATATGTATAAAAATATCAAATTACCGGAACTTAACTCGAGTTTGGCTCGATTAAAGCTCATTTGATCTCGGCTCATTTAATAGCCAAACCAAACTTTAAAGCTCGAGCAAGATTTTAAACTTGATAAAAAATTCAAATCAAACTTAAATAATACTTTATTTAACTCGACTTAATTTGTTTACACACCTACCTGTAGATCCCCAAGTGCCGTTGGTATGTGCCACGCGACACCTTGTTCCGGTTTTCATCCGCTAGGGACTGGATCAGAATATCGATCGATATGTTAGGCCGCAATGGGGTCCCTTTGTTGCTCCTGATATAGGGGAGGAATCCTTTGAAGAATCTCTCGGCGTTGTGGGCATTGGCCCCTGGGTAGCCGTCCGTTGGCCACCCGATCTGGCCCACCACGATCTTCAAGTCGGGCACGCCAGCTTTTCGCAGGACGGTCACCACCGCATCGTACACAAACTCGAACACATTCCTATAGGTGAGGTCCCCGTCCTTGATCGAGAAATTCGAACGGTTATCGACGAAGCAGAACTCGAGGTCAAAACCGTAGTCGTTCATGAAATCGATGGGGTACATGGTGATCACGAAAGGCGCGCCCGTGCGGTTTAGAAAATGCACGAATTTCAACATCTTGTCCTTGATATCGTCCCGAAACTCGGCCTCGGAGGGCCTCTTGATCCCAGCCTTAAACATGTCGGTGTAGTGCGGGGTCGTGAGGGTGATGTTCCCATACCCTCTGGCATCGAGGGCCTCCCGTACGAACTCCAAGGCCTCGACGGCATTTGTATAGTTATTTTTCAGAGTCGTTGAGAACGGCTCGCCCCCGACGTGCAGGCTGCTTATGTTGACATTGCTCTTCACGTGCTTTATGATCCTTTGCTGCAAATAAGATGTGGCCTCCTCGACGCTGCTCAAACGCGCGAGACCGATGTTGGGCAACATTACGGTGACGGCAATTTCGCCTCCGGTTAAAGCCCATAAAACATGGTCGCTCGGGTTGAAGATCTGCAAATGATGAATATCGTTCTGTAGCAACAAATCCACTACCGTGGACGGGATGAGCCGGTGTGACGTTTGCCGGCCCCAATTCACGCCGATGTATGCTTCAACTATTTGGCAGGGGAGACACCAATTCATTATTGCTATTATTATTGTTGTTGTTAATAGTTTTGCCATACCGGCATTGATCAGATAAATGTCTGATTCTTTGGTCTATGGCTGGGATCAGGGAAAGGGGTGAAGAAAGAAAGAAAATTTAAAGTTTTTCTTGGAATGAAATGCATCTTGTCGGGGAAGAGATTGGGGGATTTATTAGAGGATACTTTGATTTTGGATGATCAAACAAAAAAGAAGAAAAAAAAAAAATATTATGTAGATATATTGTCGCCCTTCAAAAATTGTAGAATCAATATTTAACTAGTTTTTAAGTCCTCTAAATAATTAAAAATCAAGGATTGAGAACTTTTTTCGCTGACAAATGTTCAAGTTGATCGGAAAATAAATGATTGGCCGGAAAATATTTTAATTTTTAGAATTTTCAATTTGGAAAAAAATTTCCCACTCGGCTCCTCTTGTTGTGTTATGCGGAGTTGAGGAAGAAATTAGGATTTTATAGACCTTGAACCAAGCAATAATTGGTTGGTTGGATTGGTAAAATTCGTGCATTCAATTTTCTTTTTGTTTATTCATTAAATTAAAATTATAGCATTATTTTTTGTACATATCTCATCATGTAATCACAAGATACATGACTATTGGAATTGTGATTGATCAAATCACAGAAAAATTCTATTAAAGGATTCTTTCTTAATTGACGGGTTGGCTTGATTCCAAAAATACATAAGTGAATCTTCTTCTTCTTCTTCTTTTGTTTTTGTTTTTTTTTTCGTTTTTTTTTTTTTGAAAGAAGTCAATCTTTGTTTTGATCTCCTTAACCTTACAAATTAGTCTTGTTTTCTTTAGTTTTGAGAGGGTTTACTCCTACTTGCACTTGATGAAGAAGCAACAGCCAAAGGCAGAGCCAAGACGGGGCAGCGCCCCCCCTCCCCCCCCAAGCTTATATTGAGTAAAATTTTATATAAATTTAAAAAAAATTAAATTTCACTCTCATCCCCCCTAAATAATGAATACTTTTAATATTTTACAAAAAATTAATCTCGCTTCTTTAAATAAAAGTTTTTGATTTTGTCCCTAGCAACTCTATTCAACCTAAAACAGGGACGTAAGTCTCATTTTTCCCAAAATTCAAGAAAACAATGATTTATTATTATTATTATTAGTATTATTATTTTATTAGTATTTTATTATTATTATTATTATTATTATTATTATTTCTTAATTGGGAAAACTGCATATAAACCTCTTGAGGTTTCGAAATAGTGTTGAAAAGTCCTTGTAGTTTAAAAATATATGGAAACCCGACCACCACCACCCACTACCCCATGTTTTCAAAAAACATGCCCGTTATCCACTTTCCGTCCATAGAAAGCGGAGAGTGCCTTTCACGTGCACAAAATGTGAAAATGAGTGTGGTTTAGTGTTCTTTGACTTTTGGGTGGGTATTTTATTGACTAAATTGCCCCTGGTATATATTTTTCCAAAGGTTGTCATTTAAACTTTGTCTGCTTCTCTCAAAATGAGGGTTTTCTGCTATTGCCATTTCTTGGTTAGCATGCTTAATTTATTTTTACTTTTACTTTTATTAATTAATTTTTGAGTGTCCTTTTGTTTTTTTTTTTAAAAAAAGCATAAATTTATGTTTATTCACCCTTTGGTTTAAAGGGAAAAAAATTTGAGAACTGTCTAGTTCTTCAACTTCAAGGAAACAAGACTTGTCGGAACTTGACTTGAGGTACACCGTTCCCAATTGCTACTGCCAAAAGTATGTTGCAATTAGAGTTGTCAGACCAACTAAAGAAATTGTGGCCAAATTGTTTAGTTGTTGTTGATACAACAAATGTAGATGGTTTCAGTGGTTAGAACCTGATACGAATTCAATGAAAAATGCTTGAGGAAACTCAACTAAAATTCCTGATTTAGAGAAGGTGGAATCAAAGAAAGAAGATGGAGCGAAGACATATGGTTTTTCTAAGGCAAGAGCTAATAAAAAAAATTACAAAATGTAGAAAGCTCTAAAGGATTGATGAAAATTCTCATTGTACTTGTCCTCGTATTGCTTGTGGTTGTAATCTTGAAACAAGTAATGTTTTTTGAACCAAGTGAATGTAAATCTGCTCTTAAACTTGAATGCAAATTAACTTCCATTAGTACCTTCAAGACTTGTTTTGCCTTTGCAAAATACATACAAATGAAGTTGTGCTCAACTTAACAACAATCCAAAAGATAATACATATGTTTGCGCAACACAATTAATAGCCCCCTTCTCCCCTCCCCCAAAAAAAAGGAATCAATTACAATTGATTGACAAAATAATTGCAAAATACTTGTTTTCATAGAACATTAACAAAAGGTACATTCATATATGAACTTCAATGGTTTGGGGATTCATGAGAGGTGATAGATGAAGCGTCTTGCATTGGCTTGTAAGATGATGAAATTTCCTTGAGTTTTGATGAGATTGTTGGCTTCTTAAATGCATTGGTTGGCTGGTGTACAGTCTGTGTATCTGGCCTTTGGTCACTTGCTTTCTTGGACAAGCACCTTGGTTATTATTTTCTTTTTCTTGGTTGTACTTATTTGGTGCTTTTGATGCTTGTGTCTGAGTTGCTTGTGAGGTTTGTCGTGGCCTTGACTACCTGGACTACCTTGGGACCTATATAAATTGGAATTGCAACCAAATTAAATATGTAGATATCATATAGCAATTATAAAATAGGTTGGAATAGTTTAGTTATATATACTTGAAATAACACTCTTGACTTCCTAGTTGATAAAGCAACCTTTGAAGAAGATGGCATCTGAACATGAGAATTTGAGGCAGAAGCTTGTGATTGGTCAACATGGCTACCATCATTTGTGGGTGCAGTGTGTCACTATATGTAGATGAAAGAGAACACATTAATAGAAAAATAACATAATTACTAAATAACTGAGAAAGATATATTAAGTCATAATTGACCTCGAAAAACTTAGACTTTTGGTGAATTGAATTTTTGCAGGATCTCATATTATGGCTTTGGATTAAGCATTTGGAACAAGTAGTGGTCAAACCCTTTCTTGATGCAATGTCTCATCCCTAACATCATTTGAATCATTCTTTCTAACCTTTTTAGGCCTTTTTAGGCTTGCTTTTATGATTGGTAAATCATGTGGCTGTAAACCCTCAAGTATGTAGTCTTCTTGAACTAGTCATGCACGTAATTCTCCATGTCAAATATGTAGTAATTGATTGTTGCTACAACATGGTAACATGGATACCCCACTAACTAGAACATCCCACAACTGCAATGATGCTCATTGAGGTACACTACATAGTTCTCCAGATAGTGCATCACCTCATACTTATTTGCTCTTGCCCATGTAGGGAAACAATGCCTACTCATCTCTCTTTGAAGTTCAATCTTCTTTGCAATGTTTGGGCATATATTTCCATTGTAATTCTCCATTCGCACCCTTTTTGTTTGTGTTCTTTTCATAAACGTTTTCCTAACCCACTCAAACATCTCTATTATTGGTAGCTCTCTTGCCTCCAAAATGATACTGTTAAAGGATTCAGTCAAATTTTGGACATTGACATCACATTTAGTCCTTCTTAGAAAGAAACATTTAGCCCAATAATGGGCTAGTGTCAAATATAGCCATTCATATGCGGTTTGTTCATGGCCTCTCTTGGGTATGACTCTTTCAATCTCTTTTATTAGCCTCAAGTGTCTCTTGACCCTATATGTAGAAGCCGTCTTCTAGAAAAGTGTCTTCCATTGCTACCCTTTAAACTTCATCTCGAAGTTGTTGTACAAATGCCTCATGCAAAACCTGTGTTCTGCATTTGGTATATGCTGTGCAAATGCCTCAATTAAACCTTTCTGTCTATAACTAATAAATGCCAACCCCTTTCTTCATGTGAGCACATGTCTCTAAATAGCAAACCCAAAAACTAATCCCAACTATCAAACTTCGCATTTCTTATATAAACTATGGCTATTGGCAAAAAGTTATCATTCCCATCCCTACCCATAGCACACAACAATTATCCTTTATAAAACCCTTCAAAAAATACCCATCAAGACCTATCAGTGGTCTGCACCCATCCCTTAAACCACTCAAACAATAATACATCTTCTCCAAAATAAGGGGGTTGAAATCCCTGTTAACCTTAAGTACCAAACTGCTCCTTGGATTGTGTTTAACTATTGTTGCATAATAGTTATATAGCCTGTTATATTGCTCTTTTATGTTACCTTTGGTCAACTATCTTGCAAACCTTTTGGCCCTATAAACCTTATCAAGAGTAACTTCTACCTCCATATCCCTTTTTATTTTATTTTTTAATGAAACCAGACCCTCACTTGGATTATCCCTTATAATGTTCTCTACTCTTTTATCTAAACAATTGTGATTAGCTTGCCTATTATCAAAGTTATGAACACAATCATGTTTCACTTTCAGTGACTTAATTTGGAATGTTGTCCCATTCATTACAGTTGAGGCATGAATTTTTCATCAGCCACTTTTACACACTGCAATGATTTTGTACCTCTTATTTTTTAGGAATTTTGGGTCCCATCCCTTTTTCACTGCCCAATCCCTTAACACTAACCTATTTTCCTCCCTTGTAGTGAACCTAAGACCATTAAACAAATCAGTATTTTTTTAGCTATTTTCTCATTCCAGACAAGATACTGAAGACAATCATCATCACTACCCTTCAAAGATTCTAACTCATTATCATTATCAAGATCACCAAACCACTCAATCCCTTTTATGTTTATCTTATTCTTATTACCTTATTGTTCATTTTCTGTATTTTTTGACTTCTTCCCATCTTTCATATAAGACTTAAGTGATTTCCACAATTTTTTAGACTGCCTAGGGGACCTAGCCTCAAATACACCACCATCATCTAGTGGATCCTCAAAGTTTTCAAACATCCATAAAGGACAACGATAAATCAAAATCATCCTCCACCATCCCTTCCCTATTGCTCTCACCCACACCCCAAAACCCTGACCTCCCAAATCAGACCCATTAGTCCCACCCCTCTCCTCATCACCTTTTGCAACACCCTAATCACCCAAAACATCCCTAAACTCCTTATTCAAATCCACATCACCACACACACCATTCAAATTATCATCACAATCATCAACATCAACATTATCATCAACATTCAAATTATCACGATCATTATCACCACAGTCACCAACAACAGTATTATTATTCAGTTTATCACCAACATAGATACTAATATCATCATTCACATCCACACCATTATCCACATTCAAGTTCACATCATCATTAATCACATTCATACCATCATTCACATTGAAGGTCACATCATCATTCATCAAATTCATATCATCATTCACATTCAAGTTGACATCATCATTCATCACAGTTACATTTTCATTCTCACTATTATCATCACGATAGGTTATGTCTAGGTTTTTTTCAACCTTCTCAATTATATTACCCTCCTTATCAACTATCATTAAAGGACCTTCTTTGTCTTCAACATAAAGCAAAATATCACAAATGCCTTTATATATAAGCCCTGATTAGTACTAGTATACCCTAGTCCCCCCTAGGAATTCTGATCCCATTATCTAACTCATGCCCAGGTAGCAATAATAAATGACAATATTACAAGCTTTACCACCAGTTTTTGCGTACATGTCTATTAAATCATTGTAAAATAATCTTTCTTTGTCTACATCAGGAAACCAAATTTCATACCCCTAAAAATATTTATCCTTAATTACCGGCCCACACAATTCAACCCCAACCTACAAATAGAAATTTGCATAGTCCCCCAAAGATATTTCCTGCATTAAAAAATAAATTTTTACTCAGTAACACCCATCACAAAATTAAAAAATAACCGTTATAAATTAATATAGGAAAAAACATATTGTCACGCACAGAGATTCCCCATGCCCCAAATATACCAAACATGCTATCCAGTCAAGATATTTTTATAGAGTAAAGTGTATACTTAGGAACACTAGCTAGGGTTTGGGGACCACATGTGCCATTCACAACAACACAAAATGTTTTGGGTTGGGGACCAAACCTTAATGTATCAACAACATACAAAGTAGACCAATATATTCAGAAAACTATTGTTAAACATAAAAAACTAGAACACAACACACAATAGTGACATTTCAGAAGAGGACATTCCATTCTTACCTATTTCCAAAATGTTTCCCCACAAATAATTGGTAGATTCACTCGTCGTCAATGATTCTCCAACATTTGCTCGTTCGGAGTTAGAAATTTCTTTAATCAATTACTTTCCCCAAAAATATTTCAATAAAAACCCTAGGTTCCCAATGATCAACCTCAGATTTCTCTCTCTATTCTCTTCTTCTGGCTTAGGTGAACACCAACTAATTAAAGGAAAGTAATAGTACTAAGGGTAAAATGGACAATTCATAAAGAAACTAACGTCATTAAGTGGGAGCTAATGGAGAGGGCACATTAGCATGTTTTTTGAAAACACATAAGGTTTTTTCCATATTTTTAAACTACAAGGGGGTTTTCAGCATTATTTCGAAATCACAAGGTGGTTATATGCTACTTGCCCTTTGTACTAATATCTTTTTTAGTGGTCTATTGCAACAAAAAAAAAAATTAAAATAAAATCACATCTTTATGCACCCTTTCAATTGACGACAATTCAAGAAATTGAAAAGGGCAAAGAAATTACACCATAAATAAATTAATGAACACCCTTGGGGTTGAATACAATAACCCAATTTCTTATTTGGGATAATTACACCTACACAACTCCTAAACTTTGGTATAAATACATCTAGCCCTCCTCAAATTTGCATAATTACAAAAATCACATTATACAAATTTCAGGGAATTTAAGTAATTGGAATTAATCCTTCTTATTTTGGTGATCTAACAATTTAATTAAGCTAAATTATAGTTGTACTAATTTCCCAAATTAACCTAAAACCATTAAGAAATTTATATATTAAAAATATGCCAAAACTTACAAATTAATTGTATGTAGGGAAAAATTAATAACTTTTATCTCGCTATTTGTCTCTCATTTTCTTGGTAATTGATATTTTCTTTTTCTTTTTGCTTTAGTCGTAATTATGATGTATAATTTATCGTGGAGACAAAGTGAAGAAAACATTTCATTTAGATGGGTTTAAAAAAAATGCTTATCGAATGGTGTTTTTTATGGTGGAGTTTTTTTCAAGCCAAATAGTTTTGCGTTTTGATACAATAATTAAAAGTGCTTTATTTGAAGTGAAGCTACTTTGGAGTAGCTTCTAAAAAAATCAATTTTTGGCCTTTTTTTCCGACTTCTGTTTTTAAAAAAAAAAATCAATTTAAACACAATTTTTTTGGTCTAAAGTGTTTTTTCTCTGAAAAAAATCCATCTAAATGGGCTCCAAGGCCTTTTTTTTGCTTATTAATATAATATTTTTAAATTTTGGGTAGCGTTTGATACTTTCCATAATACATGGTGGTGTATGTTGATACAAAATTTATAGGAAGTGGTGCCAAAGTGAATTCAAACCATCAAGAAAATTCTTGTACTTAGAGGGTGTTGGGGATTGCTTAAAAAAAGCACTTCGATGCTTTTTGCTACATAAAAATTAAGATGAATTACCTTTACCTCCCCTGAGGTATATCTTATTTACAAAAAACACCCCGACCTATGGAAAAGTACAATTACCCCCCTGAATTGAGGGAGTAATTACAATTTACACCTAAAAAAAATTCCAAACTTACCCTTCTAAAAAATTACAATTACCCCCTTGAGTTAAGGGGTAATTACAAATTACACCCCCTGAATTAAAATTATTATTTTGCCCTCAAGGGTTTTTTTTTGGTTATATTATACATGTTTAAATTTAAAAATATTATACATGTTTAAATATTTTTTAAAAAAATTAAATCAATTATATAATATGTGCAAATAGTTATAAACATATACTTCAAATTATATAATTGTAATATGTAGATTTATATTTAATAAATACAAATACATAAAAAAATCTTATAATATTACAAAATTTGTTTTTATAAATACAATAAATTTATAATTCATATTGTGTATAATTCATTTTTATAAATACAAAAAATTTCTTTTTTTCCCCTTTTTCCTTTTCTTTCGCTCCCCCCTCCCCATTTTCCCTTCCCCCCCCCCCCCCTTTTTTCTTCCAACCCTAGGTTGTCTCTCTATCTCTCTCTCTCTCTCTCTCTCTCTCTCACACACACACACACACACACACACACCGCCATCGCCTACCCATTACGTCGTCCACCACTTGTTCGCCTTCCAATGCCGTGTGAGAAGGGATTGAGGGGGAATGGGCAAATATCGAGAAGGATAGAGAGATTGAGGAGGCAGGGGGTGGGGTGGAGAGAAAGATCGAGAGGGAGAGAGATGCTGAGAAGGGAGAGGGGTGGGAGAGATATCCTCCACGGCCATCGTTTGCTGCCCGTCCACCGCATCTGCCGACTCCAGCAGAGAGATTGAGAAAAGGAGGGGGGAGATAAAGAAGGAGAGGCTTGTCCGCTACTCGCTACCTCTAGCATACCAACCCTTTGGGGGGGGGGGGGGAATCTAATATACAAAATAATAATAATAATAATAAGGAAAAAAACGAAATGAGAAATTGTAACAATAATAATAATAATAATAATAATAATAATAATAATTTTAAATTTAAATATGTATAATATAACAAAAAAAAATCCCTTGAATGCAAAATAGTCCTTTCAATTCAGAGTTGTAATTTGTAATTACCCCCTTAATTCATGGGGGTAATTGTAATTTTTTGGTAATTTTGGGATTTTTATTTTTTAGGTGTAAATTGTAATTACCCCCTCAATTCAGGGGGGTAATTGTAATTTTTCATAGATCATGGTTTTTTTTGTAAATAGGGTATACCTTAGGGGAGGTAAACGTAATTCGCCCAAAAAATTATTTTGAATGTTTGATTAATTGGACAACTTCTACATAAATTAAGTGGAGAAAGAAGTAGAAGTAGAGAAGTTGGAAACAAGCAGTTCTATTAGCTTAAATGTGATTCTTGATATTTTTGTAAATAAATTAAACTTTTTTAAACTATCAACAAATTTTTAAACACTCACTACGTTTACATATTATTAACTTTTGACTGATTCTCACTTTTATTTTCGAACACTATCCTCTATTACTTAATTTTTTTTTAACTTTTTAACAAATTCAACTTCTTCAAAAGTAAAAGTAATCTCAAACACCTCCTTAGTCCCACATGCGTTATATTTTGTATGATAATATATATATATATATATTTTTATTTTTTTTTATTTTTTTTTTTTTGAAGTGGTTAATAATATTTTTTTATAAAGTGATAATATTTTTTAAGTGAGTGCCGGTTGTATTGAAGGATTTCCCACCCGAGAGATATTGATGCACAATTTATTACTGAGAGCAGAATGACAAATTTCCAGTCACGTATTGAATCATTCTAG
Source organism: Petrea volubilis (assembly GCA_026212405.1). Lineage (NCBI taxonomy): Eukaryota > Viridiplantae > Streptophyta > Magnoliopsida > Lamiales > Verbenaceae > Petrea > Petrea volubilis. The sequence continues at coordinate 19,102,694 of CM047877.1, forward strand.
CTTCCAAGAACTTGAAACCCAAAATACCCAAGAACAAAATTAGTGCTAACGATGCTCCGATCGGCACTACGAAACTGTGGGCGTTAATGCGACCATCCGCAGACTCAGCGTCCAATATTTCGATGGGGAACACGCACCTCCCCGCCGAGGGGTCCTCGAGCACCACCTTGCCCAGCCCCTCAAACCCGCAAGCATTCTTGATGTTCGATTGCGCCAGCGCCTGAAAATACCTGTTGAACGCGTACGACACGTTCCGTGCAAAATCCAGGTCTCCGCAGGACGCTCCGGGGGCCAAAGCCGAGCAGTCCGAAACCCGACACGCTTTTTCAAACTGCTCCTTTACTTTCGTGCGGTTCCTGGTGTCGCCCTTGAACACGCACCACCTCTTTGGCACGTCTGTCACCCCCTTCGCGGTGGCTGGGTATATGTCCCGGCCCCGTCCGGTGAAATCAATCTTGTATTTGGGTTCCCCGCTGAGCCTGTAGACCCCGCAGTGCCGCGGGTAAGATCCGCGAGCTGACGAGACCTTGTTCAGGTTCTCATCCGCCAGGGAGTGGATGTGGACGTCAATTGATGTCCCAGGCCGCAACGGGGTCCCATTGTTGCTCCTGATGTAGGGGAGAAAGCCTCTGAAGAACCTCTCGGCGTTGCGGACATTGGCCCCTGGGTAGGCGTCTGTCGGCCACCCCATTTGGGCCACCATAACCTTCAAGTCGGGCACGCCGGCTTTTTCCAGGGCGGTCACGAATGAGTCGTACACGAACTCGAACACGTTTCTGTAGGTGAGCCCGTTGACGTCCGTGATTGAGAAATTCGAATGGTTGTCGACGAAGCAGAACTCCGGGTCCCAATCATAGTCATTCATGTAATCGATGGGGAACATGGAGAAGGCAAAGGGCGCGCCCGTGCGGTTGAGGATATGCGCAAACCGTACCATCTTATCCTTTACATCGTTCCGAAAAGTGGCCTCGGAGGGCCTCCGTATCCCGGGCTTCAGCACGTCGGTGTAGTGTGGGGTGGTGACCGTGATGTTCCCACACCTGTTGGGGGTGAGGGCCTTCAAGACGAGCTCCAGGACCTCGAGGGCATTGTCGTGGGTGCCATTGTGGGCGATCGAGAACGGCTCGCTCCCGACGTGTATGGTTTTTATGTTGATTTTTTCCTTGAGGTACCCGACGATCTTGTTTTGCAGCCAATACGTGGCCGAGCTTATGTTGCGAACGTCCTGGAGGTTCTCGTTAGGCATACCTACGGTGAGGGCGATCTCGCCTCCGGTGAAGGCTCGCATGACGTTGTCGCTGGGGCTGAAAATCTTGACGTGACGAATGTCGTTCTGTAGTAACAAATCAACCACGACGGATGGGATGAGCCTGTGTGACGTTCGCCGGCCCCAATTCACGCCGATGTAGCCTTGTACGAGGCCGCACGGGCAGCACCAAGTCATTGTTATTAACAACCACATCAATATAGGAAATTGTTTTCCCATAGGTTTGTTGATCAGATAATATACCTGATCCTCTATGGTAATAGAGATGATGAGGGGAAGGGAACAAGGACATGGACATGAATATCAATGTTTTCCTTGAGCAAGATGGAGGTGAGATTGATGGGATTTATAGATCCGAGGATACTATTAGTTTTGGATTATAACACAAAATATAACATTTGGTAGATTGCCCATGGCTGAAAATAGTAGAATTAATGTTTAATAACTTATGGATTAATTGAACTATATATGCATTTCGTTATCACGATATTGAAATGTTTATAGTTGTATTTTTATTGATGTTGTGTGCATTATATGTTTACCTTTTAAAGCTATTTAATGTTTATAGTGAGCAAATAATACATCAGGTGCAGGTTTTATAAAGACCACAGTAGGGGGGAAAAACAGAAAAAAAATTCCAAAATATCTGTTTTCCTCAATTTTCAATGATGCATTTTTCAACTTTTCTTCAATATACCATCTTGCTATAATATATATATATATATATATATATGATGTGGCTGGAAAATGGTTATCCCACATCGGGTGCAGACGAGGGGCCTGAGTACCTTATAAGTGCCAGATGATCTCTCATAGTACAGACGCGTTTTATAAAACCCCCCGTGGACGCACCCCTGGTGCATAAGACCACGCAGGAGGGACAGTATCTGTGCTATGGCCCCGGGTGGCAGGTGCCGTAGGACCATCATCATATGGCGCCCACCGTGGGGCCCGAAGGGTCTCACCCCCCTCGTCTGGGGGGGGTATGATGTGGCTGGAAAATGGTTATCCCACATCGGGTGCAGACGAGGGGCCTGAGTACCTTATAAGTGCCAGGTGATCTCTCATAGTACAGACGCGTTTTATAAAACCCCCCGTGGACACACCCCTGGTGCATAAGACCACGCAGGAGGGACAGTATCTGTGCTATGGCCCCGGGTGGCAGGTGCCGCAGGACCATCATCAATATATATATATATATATATATATATATATATCTTTTGTTAATATTTAAAAGAACTCTCAACAATTCATTAATTAATGTAGAACTTTTAAAGGGTATTTTTGCCATATTAATCAAAATTATGACCATCAATTGTTTTTCTTAACCTTTATGCAAAAACTTTAAACGAGAAATAAAAGAGAACGAATGGAGTATATACATTTACTTATCTAATATATTATGAATTAAATATACTTTACACCCTGACCCCTCAAGCATATTTTCTTTTATTTGTCACATTAATAAAAGAAAAATGTTTCAAAATGTCTGTTTTTCTCAACTTTCGATGATGCATTATTTTTCTTCAATATACCCTCTTATTTTAATAAATACCTGTTGTTAATTCCTAAAACAACTCTCAAAACAATTTTTTATGCATAATTAACTCTCAATAGGTCATTAATTAGTGTAGAACCTTTAAAGGGTATTTTAGTCATATTAATATAAAATTATGACTATTAATTGTTTTTCTTAACCTTTGTGTAAAAACTTTAAACGAGAAATAAAAAATGGGTTTGTCTATTGTTAGATAGTGTAGAAAAATTTTAATATTAGGTACCCTTATTTTATTAGAATACATATTATCTGTTTTACAAGTTACGTTTACCTACAACTAATTAATATGCATGCAGGTTGCCATGACCTGCTACTTGCTGTTTACCTATAAATTTAAATTTTATTTATATGTATAAGATCCATTATATTAAATCTATCTTATCCATTTATCATTTAACTTTTTTTTATTAATTTTTATTAGACATATTTTAACATTTGATCTATCACCAAATATAATAACATGTAGAGCATTTTATCATACAAATTTTAATAAAAAATATTGTAATTTATATTAATTTCAACAAATTTCTTATTGCAATGTGTTATTAATTTTTTTGTAATATATTTTTTTATTGAATATAACAACAAAATTTTGATTGCTTCTTAAAATATTAAATTGGCGCTTAAAATGTATTTTATATTCAAAATTAAATTGATACTTAAAATGATATATCCATCTCTTAATTATAACTTTAACGGTATTTATGTATCTTCTTAGTTGATTTTAATTTTGATCAATGTTCCATATCACTATTCATCATTTGTTAATTTATGTCAATTCGCTAAAATTATAATTAAAATTTCATAACTCCCATAAATCAATAATTTTTATAATAATTACTTAATTTATTTAAGTAATTAAATAAATATTTTATAATGATAACTTTGAATTTGTTTTTGATACAAATTATAACTATGAATTTATAGTAATAAAAAAATCTTTCAATTTTTAATTTAGAAAATAAAATTATTAACGTAAGATATTTAATATTATTTAATTTGATACTCTATTTACATATAAGTTTCATTATAATATAATTGATATATTTACATATTTACCACTCATTTTTCATTATATAATTACTCTTTATCATGTGTTAGAAAAGATGGCAAAACGTGGGGGGAGGAGGGAGAGAGAGAAAGAGGAGAGAATTAATTAGCATTGATTAACTTTCCTACTTATTAGGATTCTCTCCTCATTAATCTCTTAAATTGAGGAGGTTTGAAAAGATATATACCATTATTTTAATCATTCAAAATACATAATTGTAACTTACGTAGTAGATTATAGGTCAAAATAAAATATATAAACCTGTTAAAGTTAAATTTAAATATACATAGCAATTAATTAAGCCCATCCATAATGTTAAGTAGTGTAAATCTACCTTTTATTAAAAGCCCCCATAAAAGATAATGGAGGGAGTATATACATTTACTTATTGTAATATATTTTGAATAAGATATACTTTACACCTCTGACCCCTCAAGTGTATTTATGAATCATTCAATCTTCTAAACTAATAATGTACCATTTTGCACCTCTTAAATAGACAGTGAGCAAATTTTATATGTGTCATGCTATTTTTATAATTTCCAATATATCTTTTACATATAGCATTTCAAATTCAGCTCTAATTTCTTTGTGAGCTATAAATGTTACATTTTTAATTGTAATTTGATTAATTAATTAATAGATCAAGTGAATCAATTAAAACTAAATTAATAAAGTAATATAACAATTCTTAAAAAAAGTCAAACATGAAAAAATATTCTAGTTGTTGAACTCCATGAGTTTATTAACTATATATTCTAAATAAGGTATAACTATTTTGGATAAAACAAAAATGCATGCAAAAAATATTGAAGATAATGAAAATATAACTATTCATATGTATTTAAAAGAGACTAAATCTTATTTTGATTGAAGAGTCAATAACTTAATTTGTGGTTAAAGCTATTTTAAAATTAAGTTTGATTCTAATTTTTGTGTAAATAGTTTGTAAAATATATTTATGTGCATGTTTTTGATTAAACTTAATGGTACTTTGTTCGAATATATAATTGAGGGAATAAGTCAATTTGGAAGAGAAAGGCAGCAACGGCGAACTAGGTTTTGAGGTCATTTTTCTTCAATTAAATTCAAACGATTGAGGCTTTTGTGAAATCGATTGAAACCTTTTGTTGTTCATGAGGTGACAAATAAATTGGTGTTGAGTTCGACTATTTCGATTGCAGCTCACCTGCGCTTGGGTGACCCTCAGACAGTTTGCTCCCGTAGACACACTGCTTTTGTTTTTTGCAATATTGCAATCGTTCGACCCTCGATTAAGTTTAATTGATTAAGTACTTATTTTATTAGTATATGTTCAAGAATTTTGACTTGGAAGTGTATCATAAATTAAGTAAATGACTTATAAACATGGGTACTATATTTTAGGAATAAAATGTGTTGAGGTTGTAATAATCTAAACCCTATTGATTGTATCAAAGCTCGATGGTTGGTTAATTATTGTGAATTGTGGCATATTTTAGGAATACCGGACTTCGCCTCATAACATGGTGTTAATTACACGGAAGGGGATTATACTTGAAAATATGATTATTTATGGGTTAGGAGATTATTGAAAATGCCCCGATTAGTTACTAATTGGATAAATATGCTTATATGGTGGTTAGTATATTTTATTATGTTCGAGCTGCAAGCTCGCTCGGGCTCGAGTTCGAAAATTAATATATTATTTATAATTATATATATAATTATATAAAAATTAAAATTAAAAAATAAAAAATAAAAGCTTGCGAGCCTACGAATAAGAATTATTTGGCTCAAACTCGACTCGAAACTTAGCTCGGCTGGACTCAGCTCAAATTATTCGAATTCGAGCTCGAACCTTTGTCAAGCCAGCTTGATTCATTTGTATCTCTAGTATGACGTGCTATGGACCAGGATGCTACATGGTAGGTAAAGATATAAAATTTAGAAAACATCGAGCCTATAAATTACTTCAATAATTTTCAATTACAATAAAATTGAAATTCTTTAACCCTTATTTTAGACCTTTTTAATCTAATCAAACGCCAACTTTTGAAAGTTGCTTAATTTAATAGAGTCAAAATTAATCATTTAAATTTATTTCTTTTAAATTAAATTTATTGGACACACCATCCCTCTTTAGATCTGTATTTGAAAAATTAAACATTTTATAATTTTCTAATAAATTAATTATAGCCGATTTTAGGGTGCACTTCCTGAGAATTCAAGGGTACTTTAATGTCCAATGAGTTCCCTATCCAAAACGTGACGAATAGTAAAAACAAACTTATTTGTCAATCGAAATATCGGGAGTTAAGCGTTATATTATTCAAAATGCTACATGCCACATGAGCATTACCTTTTAAACTTGCAAGAGCTACATCTAAAGTCCATATACTGGCAGTTGATTTTGGTATGTATGTTTCGCATTATAACAAGGAGTCACATTTTAGACGGATGGATCATTGTGATTTCCCAAGTCACATCAGTTAATTATTGAAAGAATGAATATCTTATAAGTATTAACTAAGCGCGATTGTTGAACATTTATTTTTCTACAAATTATGCATAGCTCAATTTCAAAACCACTGAAAGGTTTCGACTGCAACTCTCCCATTTTAACGGACTCCAAGCATGAGATTCAGAATGTTCATTTACACAATCTTAAAATTTGAACAAGAGACTTGCTTTTAGGACTATAACCTCTTAATCGTCATGTCCATTTGTCAATATTCATTATTCTGAATGTATAGAATTACTCAACAAAACAAAAGGAAAAATATGGATAAATAAAACAAAGGGCGAATATTACACTGACCACACCTGAAGTTTGACTAATTTATGAAAAATTCCCTACTTTTTAAAAAATTACCAAAAACCCCCTAAGGTTATATCAATATTACAAATTTATTTTAATTTTCGAAAATACCCCTTCCCTCTTTTTGGGTGATTTACACGGACCACCCCGAGATTAGGTTAATTTACGAAAAACCCCCTGCAGTTTCAAAAATTACCAAAAATCCCCTGTGGTTATACTAATATTATAACTAGCACCTATAGGTTGACTTATCAACAATATTAATTCTTTTTTTTTTCCCTCTATAATATTGTTATCATAAAATTTTCATATAATAGATTTGAAAAAAAATGTGATTATTTATTCAAATAAATATTCTAAATTTAATACATTAAAAGTATCTACCAACACATCAAGTATGTCATATTATCGTTAATACGGAGTAAATTTTGAGAGAAATGAGTTAGAGTTCTCAAGCTAAATAAAGTTTTCAAGTGCATTATTTAATTTTAATTTTTTATTTCAATCAATGTTTATACTTCTTATTTCAAATTATGGATATATACGATGCATATAATTATATTTTTCTCAAATATAAATTTAGCAAATATTACGTATATTTAGTATAAATTCATAACATTGAATTCAAAATATTTATTTGAATACGTAATCAAATTTTTTTTTAAATCTATTACATGAAAATTTTATGATAGCAATATTATAGAAGGAAAAAAATTAATATTATTGATAAGTCAACCTAAGTAGGTGCTAGTTGTAATATTTGTATAATCTCAGGGGGTTTTGATAATTTTTGAAACTACAAGGAGTTTCTCATAAATTAACCTAATTTTAGGGTGGTCAATGTAAATTACCCAAAAAAAGAAAAGGAGTATTTTCGAAAATTAAAATAAGTTTGTAATATGGATAGAACTTTAGGAGATTTTTGGCAATTTTTAAAAAAGTATGGAATTTTTCGTAAATTGGTCAAATCTCAGGGATAGTCAGTGTAATTTTCCCTAAAACAAAAGTAGCTCCTATTATAAGTAGTAACCAATAGAGTGCCAAAGATTAACTTATATATATATATATATATATATATATATATATTATTTTTTAAGTATATTAATAAATACTGATATAAAATTTGAAATGTATTCAAATATTTTTGATGAATAAAAGAGTAATAATTAACAGAAAAAACTTTGTGCGGATTACACGTTTTTGGACGTATAATTCAGTGTCAAGCTTGATCTATTTTAAACCAATCATTACTTTGGAAAAAAATTAACACACAAATAACTTGTAATGGCAAACAAGGAATTATAGCTAATGACTTTGATGGTACAATCAATTGCATCATCACATGTATTGTCCTTGGTAGGTCCTACAATTATATATATTACATTAATCCTAATTATGCCTTAAGCCCAGATGAGGAGAAAAAAAAAGAGCTTTGGTTTTGATGATGTCTCCAATTATTGTTGGCATCAAGAAGTTGCTTATTGATCCTATTGGTTAATGATATTTGGGAAATAATTGATTTTCAAATTCAATTTAATCAAACTTAACAAATTATACATAAAAGTACCAAAAAAAAATGAAGTTTATAACAAAAATTTTAGTGATAATGTGAAAATAGTTACTGATAATAGGTGCAGAGTAATAATATTTTCTATTTTATATATCATTGATGTTGTTATTTATTAGACGGGATAACTTTTCTTTTATTTCAATATAATTCAATGATGATAAAAAAATAGTATTTTGATTGTTACAATTGACAACTATTAATAACTAATGACATGCATGCACCCTTATATCAACAGCTTAGTTACCAAAAAGTTATTAGTACTTGATGATGTTTAAATCTGTCACTGAATACGAAGGTCCGATCCCACAAGGTACTATTCCACACATTGAAATGGTGGGATTTTGTCTTTTAATTAAAAGATGCTTCACAAGGTTGTTGGAGGGGGGGGGGCTTATAAAATTGGCAAGTCCCTAGACTCCTTCTTGTATCATCAATACTATAATTTGTGACAAAATTTTTGTTATTACTATAAAGATGTTATTAATTGTTTAATAGTGATACTTCATATGTATATATAAATTTTATCATTATTAACCTTGTAAAAATATTTTTTATGAAAAAAGTTATCATTGCTTAATTTATTTATATATATATATATATATATATAAGCAAATTAATGAGATTAAGAACATCTTTTAGGGGAAAAACGACAGATTCAAAACCACCAAAACAAGTATTACCATACCAGATGATCTTCAACTATAATGAAATATAAGTACATCGTATATAAGTTGTCTAGTTTCTTGTGAGATGTACTCATCAAACTTGTAAGTTGTAATCATGGAACAAGTAAAAGTAAAACTTATGTTGCTTATAGCCAAGAGTTTTTTTTTTTTTTTTTTTTTTTTGAGATAAGTATGTAGCCAAGAGTGCTTATTTGTGGTAGATTGTTTACAAAAAGGTTACTGTAGAGATGAAATCTTATTGGCGCGCAACTATTATCGAAATTGTTGCTCAGGTTGGAATTTTGAAGAATTCCTTTCTATAATGATATTTGAATTAATTCGAGTCACAAAATATTTTTGACAATTACTTATGGTAATATATAGTAGATAAAAGCCATAAAAGAATATTAAGTTAATGATTAATTATTGAACTTTGGCCTACAACTTAAAAAACTAGCAAATTATATCTACACCCCTTAAGGTATGATATAATTATAAATTAATCTCTCTTATTTCAAAAATTACAAATACCACCCTGAGATATGTATTAACTTAACAAAATTCATCATTTTTCAATGCATAGCATAATTGCTAGTTATATTTTTATTGTTTTAGGTAGAATTTTGAGATGGGATTAGCATGATTTTGATAAGTTTAAGATGTATAAGTTATATCGAAAGTCAATTTCAATAAAAAAAAAAATAATGACAATATCAAATTATAGATGGTGATGGCCGGTGATGGTTATGGTGGTATAAAGTGAAATTATTTTGCAAATATCAATGAAATAACAAAATTAATTGAGGAATTTTGTTAGATTCAACGAGACGCATCTCTTAGTAGTTGGATTGACTACTATGATTGCAAGAATATTATTTTTTTTGATATGTTTATTGATATTTACAAGAAGGTCCTAAAATTCGAAAGAGTATTTATAATTTTTAAAATAAGAGAAATTAATTTATAATTATATCATATCTCAAGGGGTGTAGACATAATTTGCCCAAAAAAAAATAAACTTTGACCCACCGTTTTTACGTTTCAGCCAGTATTCGAAGAATTAAGTTGGGTCGCGTTTTTTCACCATTGGCAATTTGTTTGGGCCTTTTGAATTTCAACCCATACGAAAAGTTGCTACAAAGTTTATTTCTGATTGAGTCCAAAAATATCAACAAATATGGAAAACTTTATTTTTCTTTCCTTAATTTATCGCTCTCATTTTTCTTTTTCCCAATACAATTTAGAACAAGGAGAAACATATTGAGATGGAATTTTTTTGTTTCATTTAGAATTTATTATTCAATAAAAAATAATGTAGCTTTATCAGTTCTCAAATACGTCTACTTTTTTTTGAAGATAATAGTAATTGAAAAAAAATCATTATTCTATCAATACTATTAGTAAAGCACACGAGATCCTCCATTTCAAACCGTGTTTCATCTCCTATTTTAATCCATGGATATAAGCCAAGTGTAAAGATTCCAGAGCAAGGGTATAAATAAGGAAATAACTTTATACACATGGTATGAATGTAAATTATGGAATAAGAGATGAAACACTATTTTGGAATAGAGAATCCTATCCGTTAATAAAGTGGAAGACATGTGTAGAAATTACTTTTTGATATCTTTGGTCTAACTTCTAATTTCTCATTCGACTCCTTTCTTTCTTCTCTCTCCACTTTTTAAATCTCATATGAATTTAGATTTTTTTTACTTATCATAAATGTAGTAAATGTATTAATTTTTTAGTATAAAATGCGTTCCATATGAAAAAAATTAAAAAATGATTAATTTCATATTATTAAATTTAAATACATAATTAAATTTATATTTTATTTTTGTTTTCATACGTATCGAATGTGCCATTCTCAATTATCGACTAGTAATAACTACGTGGTAAAGTGGATGCTGTCTAAATTACATACCTGAGTAACAAAAATATCGAGTTGTCACAATAGTATTTCTTTTTCCGTTTTTCTTTTTCTTTTTTTTTTTAAAAAAAACTTAATAGCTACAAGAATTTCATTTATCAATGTACTAAAAGTTAGTGAGAATAAATCTTATCATATACTCATAAAACTTCTATCAGTGACACTATTCACACCGTGACTTAAGTTTTCTATCCACATTATTCTTTATATATATATATATATATATATATATTGACGGGTGTATATATGTATATAGTTAATGCAATTATTAAAGTCCACCAGCTTATTCTTTTTCAATCGTATTTCAGAATTATATGTTGCGTCAAGTCACGGTTCCATATATAATCTCAGAAACATATATGCTAGGGGAAAAGCACTAAGTATATGTTTGACATAAAAAAGGGAATGTACTAAGTTGGGTTAATCTCATGTCAATCACTTACGTTTTTCAATATGTATCTAAAGAATAGTAACCGCATCATCCATCTTGCTTGAAAACATCAAATCACTACAAAAATTCATACATTTTATTACAGTTCAAAATTAATAGTAAAATGCATTTAATTTTCTTACGAATTTGTCACGAATTATGCACCGTAAATACTATTCACGTAACAGATATCGTCCTATCGTCTTGTCTAACTTGAATAAATAGTTTTTTTTTTGCAATCTTTTCGATTTTTACTATGGTTTTTAAGTGTCTATACCGTAGTCAAAATTGAAACTATAAGGTTTAGAAAATCTTAATAAGGTAATAAGATACTTATTGCATGCGCGGGTATTAACTTTTCTGTATAATTCATTGTAAATTCAATTAGTAGCAAAAGACATTTTACTACAAATTTTGACATGTTACTACGGCGTTTTTGGCATAGTAAAAAGCAAGATTTTTTATAATGATTTTTTTTGTCTTAACCATTCGATTATGATTTATTGGCCGATTAATCCAAATCGGGTACTGGATAGGCCCCTTATGAGGGCAACCCTCTCAACACAAATACTCCATTCACAACTTTAGAATTCAAATTTTGAATGTTGTTTAAGAAATTTAACGCCCGACCCTACTAAACCAACTTGTAATAGTGAATAATCCTATATATGTTTGGATCTTTTGGCCTAAGGGACATCCCGTCTTGAGATGTGTGGGGATGTGATACTGGGATTTGAATTTTGGCCAGTGATGGAGCCCGGGTAGGGATGGCAATGGGTCCGGGTAAATCGGGGATCCGCCCCGGATGGGGGGGGTTCGGGTCTAAAAATCGGGTCTATGGGGCAGGTCTCGGGTCCGGAATTTTTGGACCCGGCCGAGTCCGGGGCGAGTCTCGGGTCCGGAATTTTTGGACCCGGCCGAGTCCGGGGCGAGTCTCGGGTCCAGTATAACCCGCCCCGGTATTGTTATTAATTTATTATATATTTTAAAAATTATTAAAAGAAAAAATCAGATTTTAATCACTTTACCTTTCACCATCTCAGATCTCACTCTCTCCCTCATTCTCTCTTCAGTCTTCTCAGCGGCTCTCTCTCTCTCTCAAGTCTCAGATCTGAGCTCTCTGTGTCTCTCTCACTCCGCCACTTGCCCGTCGCCCGTCGAGCTCCGTCGCTGCCGGTTTGTTGCCCGCTGCCCATCGAGCTCTCGTCTCCAGCAGTCCAGCTTCAGGCTCCAGCGGTCCAGGTGAAGCTGAAGTTCCGCCGCCCGTCACCCGCCGTCCGTCGCCCGCCGCCCGTAGAGCTCTTGTCTCCAGCAGTCCAGGTGAAGCTGAAGCTCAGGTCTCTGTTCTCCACGTCTCCAGCAGTCCAGGTGAAGCCAAAGCTTCTCGGCTTCAGTAGTCGGCTCTCTGTTCTCCTCTCTATCCCGCCGTCAGCTCGGCCCATCACCAGTTAAGCTCAAGTCTTGTCTTCTTGTTACAGTAGTTATTGTATATTGTATATTTGAAAATTTTTGTTGTATATTTGGGAATTTTTGTTGTATATTGTACAGTAGTTATTTGGGAAGTTTTGTTGTATACTACTTAAATTTTATTAATTGATGATAAAGGAATGCTATTAATTGATGTTAATTGTACATTAGAGACATTTTTCAAAAAAAAAAAAAAAAGGGGGGGGGGGGGGGGGGGGTCTGCTGAACCTGCCGGGTCAGCCGGGTCTACCCGGACCCGCCGGGTAAGGGCCGGGGCGAGGTCGGGGCCAAAAAGAAACCGGGGCGGGTCCGAGTTCGGGTCCCAACAGGGGCTGGCGGGGCGGGTCTCGGGTCCTGCCAAACCCGCCCCATACCCGTCCTGTTGCCATCTCTAAGCCCGCGGGGGGGGGGGGGGGGGGGGGGGGGGGGGGCTGGTGGTGGCAGTCACCCCCTCAATTTTTTAAAAATTCATTTTTTATTATATATATTTTTAGAAATTTAAAATTTTGCCCCTTTAAAATAAAATTTTGACTTTTATACAAGTTATATATTAAAAAATTTTAATTTTTTCTACTCTATTTTACTTTTAGTAATTTATTTTTACTTAATCTCATTTTACTTTTAGTATACTATAATAATGAAATTCTCTTTCTCTTTCTCTTTCCTCTCTTTTTCTGGATTATCTTCAAATTAAAATATTAAAAATTCTATTAGATTTTACTTCTTTTTTCTATCACAATTAAAACACCTAAAATCCTATTAGAATTTTTTTCTCTCTCACAAATTCTATAGTATTCAACTTTTTCTTCGAAAGCAATATACGAGAACGTATTGTGTACTAATTTTGTAATTGATTTTTGTGTAGAGATTTGAATATTAAGATTGTTGATATGAATATTGATAGTTGTTCACTATTAAACTTAATGAGCCTTGATGTTTATTTGTTGGGTTATTGAACTTAAATGAATTTTACTAATTTGACACTTCATATTTAATTGGTAGTGATTTGGAGAATGTGATTGCAGAGAAAACAAAAAAGATATTTTTTTGAGTTTTGAATATATATTTTTTGATTATGAAACAAAGAGAGAGACAAAAAAAATCTATTTAATACTTTTTGAGTTTTGATTATATATCATTATGTGGGTTTATGTCAATTTTGTTGAGTATTGTTAAAAAAAATTCTTTGTTAAATATTTTTTTAAAAGAAATTCATTATCCACTATATTTATTTCTTTTGAAACGAAGAATAATTTATTATTTTTTAAATATCATTTTTTATATATTATTTTTGATTGTAGTACTTTTTTGATTGTAGTACTTTTAATTGGTCGTATACTCATAAATATAATAATTTTTATTATTTTATATATTAATATTATATATAACCCTCATATTTATATATTTTAATAACTAATGATTTCGAAAAAAAATTACCCCTCTAAAATTAAATTTCTGACTCCGTCTCTGATTTTGGCGATCTCATATGTGGGTGGTGTGTGTGTATTATAAAATGCTAAAAATACTGCTATAAATGTGTGTATGTATGTGCATATTATTGTATCTATACATGTATGTGCGTATGTATGTAGATGGAATTTTAAAACTGGCAGGCATGATGTGCATTCGCCACCAAGGGTCGGTGAGCAGAGACAAAAAGAAATGATGCCTGTTTGCCAACACCCTACTGTGTATATCTTTCCGACAAAACCTATTGTTTAATAGGTACATCCTGCAAAAGCACTTACATCATGCAAACGCATGTATAACGCTAAGCCACAATTCTTATGCCAAACACGCCCTTAGCTTGATGCGGCTTTTCCTTTTCCTTTTTCTTTTGCTTTTTCTTTTTCTTTTTATTTATTTATTTATTTTTTTTTACACATGAGATTAATTTATGTTTGAAAAAATATTAATGCCCAATATGGTTCTTTAGTGAAATAAATTAATACTATTGAGAATTGAGACTGGTTCGTGAAGTTCAGTAGAGGTAGGGCCGGCCATATGTTTTTCTCCATCATTAAGTACTTAAACTTGAAGTTTATTCATGATTAAGAGTTTTGTAAAGAAACCATTATTGAAAACTTTGTTCAATGTATCATAATACAACAACCTGTTGTTTTAGTGTTTTAATAATGCAAAGAAGTGAGAGAGATATTAAACAAGAACTATATTTTTATAATTGAAAAGAAATTTGTAGCACATTGTAGAAGAATTACAATAAATATATAGATTCACAAGCAATTTGTTATATCCAAGTTAAAACTTGTATTTAAAATTTAACTAATCTCACACATGCATGAACATTTAACCAATAGTCATAATTGCTAATCTAATACAATATTTACCGGCTCGTTGGTACGACAAATAATGACATAACATACTCGTATCAGCATCAGCGAGACAAATATCAATACATTGAATTATCAGAATTTGAGATCAAAAAATTTATAGTATTTGAATTTGCGAAGTTCAAAAGGTTTGGCTAAATATTCAGAACACCTATATATAAACTTTTACATCCAATCTTTCCCATTTACATAATTATTATACCTCATTGAAAGAATTGATAATTACATTTAGCAAACTACAAATGTTGTTGGGGATCAAGGGGGATAAATCTAGTTGCATCCATCAAGCTTTAATTGTTACTCAATCACATGAACTTGATTGAGAGCCATCTTTATATCTAAATCCAATTAGTAGTAGAAAAAGGCAACAAACATAATGCACATATAAGTTCTTGAATGAGAAAACAAAAAAAGAAAGAAAAAAAAATGATAAATTGCTTCATCAATGGCTAGTGTCATGCAATCAGCCAAATCATGATGATGACCCCACTGCAAAAAAATATATTTGCTAAACAAAGTAAACATAGATTAATGTGTGCAATTGAAGAGATCATAACAATATTATTATACGGTTGTTTGGAACTTGGGAAAAAAATGGTGGGTAGAAGTGGGGTTAGGAAGGGATTTAAAGGGAGTGGAAAAGGTGGCAAGCTTTTTTCCTGCTAAAAGTCAAATAGGCCCCTCTCCATCATCAATAATCACAATCATTTCTCTTTCACTGCTGATGCAGTGTGAGGGAGGGGGAGGGGAGGAAGGGGGGTAGAGAGAGAGAGAGAGAGAGAGAGAGAGAGGAGAGAGAGGGGGGAGATTTGCAACCAAGATTTATCATCATTGCCATTTGATATTTTTTTGGTTTTTCTTGGGGCCAAAAAGAAACCCTAGATATATCGTTAGAAATTAAAGAAACCCTAGATTTATTTTGCGCCTCTCCTTTTCCCCTTTTTGAAAGTATTTTAATCGGCCGGTTTGTTTGTATATAAATTCAAAAGTCAAGTGCATTAATCTATAATCATTATATTATTGTTGCAATAGTTTTTTTTTAAAAGTGATTAATCACATGAAAAACTCAAGAAATAGTTTAATTATTTTATGGATAAAAATATTTTGCCCCTCATATTATGTTTGTTTTTATAACTCATTAACTAATTTTTTATTTTATTTCGTCATTTGAATCATACAAATTTTTGTACTTTTATCATGTAACAGTGAATTTTTAATGAAAAAATTCATAGAAAAATATATTCTACAGAAAAAAAATTTCTCCTCACTTCCTACTTTTCTAGCTAGGTCACCCTCTCCAATAAAACACTTTCGATTTCTAATAAATGGACCTTAGCAACATTCGATTTCACTTTAAATAGCGCAACTCCACTATTATATATGTTAAACTAAACTACCACCCTTTAAATCACAAAATTAAAGAATGGCATTATCTTGTTATCAACTTGTTCAAACTCTCGTTATTATTTAACTTTTGAATCCAATCCTCTACCATCGAATTTTTCTATCAGAATTCAGTGTTTATGAAGGAAAGTAACAAAACTCTGTGTAGATTAAATGACAAAATATATTCGAGTTAGACAAAGTGTAAAATGGCATAGTTAAGCAGCAAAAGTGTTATTATCATAAAGTTGCACATATCTCTTTGTACCAAACAACTGTTTACTATTTTGTTCTTAGTTAATTTTCTAGTACTTACTATTGCCATAGGATCCATGAAAGATCACAAATGAGTGGATGTAGTATAACATGTGCAGCCCATACAGCAGAAAGTTGACAATCCATTGGCAGAAGCAAACAAAGCAAAAGCATATATATACATTTATATATAACACCCTCTCTCCTGCAAACATTCCTTTTTTTTGTCCTTGTGTTTATTGACCTTATGAGACATGGATATTCCCATGCCACGGAGGTCAAAATTGAGACATATATTAAGTTTAGTCCGCTGTTCATTGGAATTTCTCTTTGCAACTTTTTTTTTTTTCCTTTTTGCCCCCTTTAATTAAAATACATATCACACGAGATAAGGCTAATTATGTTGACATCCTTTGTCGAAGTATCTACATTATCAACTCTCTTCTCTTTGTCGAAGCCTCTACATTACCAATTGTCCTCTCAATTTTTTTTTAATAATAATAAGTTCCCCTCTAAATTTGTATAATTACGAAACACAAACAAATAGTGCAAAATGGCCTAATCACGTTCAACTAAAAATAATTAAAAAATAATAAAAGCACCAAAAATTTGAAAGATGTTTTTGCATTTGGTGTTTGGGGAAGTTGAGCCGATATTTTCCATCAAAAATGCTAAAGCAATGAGAAGCTTGTTAAACGGGGAAAGTTAGATAGGGGGTGACGATAATTATAGAAAATTCAGTGAGAATTGATAAAATAAGTATTTTAAAAAGAGTCTCAACATAATTAACTCACATAAAATTAATGATCAACACATCTGTCCTACTATTCAGTTGTTGAAAATTCATATAATATAAAAAATATGTGAAACATATTAAATGCACCTAAAAAATTTTAATTTGAGAGAGAGAGAGAGAGAAGGGATTAACTTTGGGCATAAAGTGTCATTTCAGACAGCTTTCAGAGCTGCTAAGTGTAGTGTGTGTGGGCTCATGCTGTTGTGAATCAGATATATATATTTCACAAGGATAGATTTGAAGTGTGCCAAGAGTAGTGGAAGATGTCAGGAAGGGGAAAGTGATTGGTCGGGCATATTGTTGGTATTTTGTTACCTTTCAGGAAATAAAAAATAAAAAAATCTTTAATATTTTTCCATATATATCTCTAACCACATAAAGTCCGAGAAAACCCCTCCCCTCTTTTTTCTTTCGTTCTTTTTTAACAAACACTAATAGCATAAAAAGAACAACCCCCTTTTCCCCCTTAGAGCCTCCTAAATTCATTTTCCTCTATTGGAAGCAACCAAAACAGCTTTTACTCCAACAAAAACACAATCAAACACACAGTGATTACACACACAAGATATGGCTTCTGCATCCCAGTCCATGCTTAATCAGAGCTTGTTTGAGGAACAAGACATGGGGTTCTCTTCACAGCTTGGGGTTCTCCCTTTTCACATGACAAATTTTGCATCTTTTCCATTAATGGGCTGTAACAATTACACCCAACCCCTTAAAACCCTGGCTTCAATACCTCCTTCACTCTCAGCAGACTCATCGCCTCTTATGGCCCTTTCTGATCACTCTATAACCACTAAGCACAAGGAAGATAATTTTATCAACTCTCATCAATTTGCAGGAGGGCCCCAGATTCTTTCTTTGCAAAGATCAGCTTCAAACTACTGGTAAACATGCATCTATACGCACACACACACGCACACATACCATTAGGGTTCAAGCGAAATTATTATTATTAATTTTTGGGGGGGGAGAGGGGATTTCGACTTTCAAGAGAAAGTTTAAGGGCCTTCGGGTTCGAGGGGACGACTGCCCCTTCAAGACCTTGGCTTCCTTCCCGCATATCATTAGGGTTGGAGCTAAAACCATTATTTTAGTGGCAAGATTCAATTTTTATAAAATATAAAAACGAAGATATTCTTTTCGGAGGTGCAAAATTTTGACTTTCAAAATAAATATACTCCATATAAGTTTGAGGGAATGACCGCCCCTTGGAGATCCCTTGACTTTGTTCCTGCATATCATGCGAAAAGTAGCTCATATATACTACATACATATATATATTGATATATATATATATATATATATTGATGCATTCATTACTTGGGTTTTTGTTGATATATATGGATGTTGATTAATTAGGGCATGGGGAGAATTGAATGATTGCATGAGCATGAAGAGAAGTGGAGGGGATCATGATCATTTAGGAGTTGCAGCTATGAAGATGAAGAAGATTAAGGGTAGAAGAAAGGTGAGAGAGCCCAGATTTTGCTTCAAGACCATGAGCGATATCGACGTATTGGACGATGGTTACAAGTGGCGAAAATACGGCCAGAAAGTTGTCAAGAACACACAACATCCCAGGTAATTAATAATATACATTCTTGGTTTCTCTATCATCTCTTGATCATCCTGATTCTTGAATTTTCACTACATTTCCTAGTCTAAGTTTAGCTACATTGTTTAAGCCCAAACATGAATTGATTAATGGTAATTGAAATAACTCACGATTCAATAATATATTCCATAATCTTGATCTCCATATTTCAAATAGAAAACCCTAGTTAAGAAGGAAAAAAAAGTGGGAAAAGAAATTAAAGAATAATAATTGTAATGTCTCTCACTTCTGTTTATATTCATTCACATGAGGATCTATGCATCCATGGAGATACCTTTCCATGATTTGGCTTTAGGGTTAAAAAGGAAAATCCAACTTTTAATTGTCAAATGATTACACATCTGAGTGTATTTTTTTGTTTTCTCCTTTTCAGGAGCCATTAATCCCCCTCAATTGCAAAAGTGTGCAAACTTTATATGACTTGACGCCCCACTCTGCCCTACTCATCTTTTTTTTTTTTTTTCCATCATGAATCCAGCAATTGCCAGTTTGCAATTGCACCCCCATTCTATATACCTCCATTTTCCTCTCTCTCTCTCTCTCTCTCTCTCTCTCTCTCTCTCTCCCCTCTCTCTCTCTCCAGCTTTCTTTGTCTTGTACTAGGTAAAAACATCATGAATTTTACACAGTGGAAGGCCTGCCCCATAAGCTGATTTAATTTAAATGATTCGTCCGTTGTCGATATGTATATATCTATATATACACCGTTAAGATATATAGATTTATCTTTAATTTAAAAACGAACTGATTATATATTTGATAACAAGCCCTTTTTTAAAGATATTTGCTTTAAATCATTTGGTACATTTTTTGTCATGACTGATAGTTGTCTAAGTTCTGCTTCACCAGAATTCCTTCTCAAATGTCTATTATATTTATGACAAAATCTATCCGATGTAAACTTTTTATTATTAAAGGAGTGTTTTTCTTACAGTTGTATTTATTGGAATTATCACATTCATATATAGACTATGGTCCTTTTTATTCAGTGCTGCATGATATGGGATTTTGCTGTTAGTCCTGCATCATTACGAGTCACATACATTAATTAATTGTGACACTCTTTTAACGTCTGCCTGAAACGTTTTGGAGTTTAATTTGTGTCACTAACAAATTAACTGGTCTGAGAAATTAAGGTTGCCAAAAATGTCCCAATAGGCATGAGTCCAAGGTACAGATTCTTGAAGGACCTGATATAGCCCACAAGTACATTGCAGCACTATTGTCTGCGCGCCAATATGTCAAATACGTCTGTACACACATGACCAATTAATCGATATATAAAAGAAAGACACTAGTACATTCTCATGGTTATACTCTTGAGACTTGTCGACTTGCAGGAGCTACTACCGATGCACGCAAGACAACTGTCGCGTAAAGAAACGCGTGGAACGACTGGCGGACGATCCCAGAATGGTGATAACGACGTACGAAGGCAGGCACATACACTCTCCATCTCACGACGACGAGGATTCTCAGGCCTCGGCTCAGCTTAATAATTTCTTTTGGTAGCGTATAATGAGAGCCCACCATGCCTAAGATCAGTGGCTGCAACTCCATGGTTTTATGACTTTTATTTTTGTTTTTATTTTTTTTTGTTTCATATATACTGAGAGTTAATCTGGAAATAATTAGACGCTTCATAGAGTTAGAGTTTAAATACATGTACTTTTGTGTGTATCAAGTCACCGTTTATGTGCCCTTGTTTTAATGGGCCTGTACCTGAGGCACTGCCACTACTCTGTATCATATATATGTTTTATCTATATATACACTCTTCTAAGTTCTAACATGTTTGGTGGATCAGTGGAACTGCAGTTTTATCTAGCATGCATATATATATATATATATATATATATGATTACTTGAAGATGTGTGATTTGATTATGATGATTACTTACAACCTCGGTTTCGTGCGGGTTCAAAATCATATGATTAATTAATTGATTTGACGTGCCCTAATATAAGCACGAACTAATGAAGGATGATAATACAAATAAGGGCACATGAAAATGAAACATTACACACAAAAGTACATGTATTAAAATCTAACTCCATATATGAAGATAAACAAATAATTTAGAGTTATAATATACGACTATAGGGTGTGGTAGTACGTATGATCCCTTGATTCTTTGCGTCAAGAACAAAAGTTAGTGGGATTTGAACACCTTGCATCTTGAATCTTTTTGAATAAATTAAAAGACAATCTTTCTATGATAAATTTTGTGTAGATAAATTTCAAATCTACCCTAGTCACCACAAAAAAGCACCTCATTCATTAACGAAAATTTTGTGATGAAGAATTTTGTCACAAAGTTAAGGTAGTTGTGATAAATTAGTAACAATCCAATTTAAAATGAATTAAAGAAACAATCGGTGATAAGATATTTAGTAATTGAATTATAATAAGTTAAATCCTTCAAAAATAATAAATTTATAATATATTGATTCATCATATAAAAGGTATACATTCTTGTAGTGAATATCTCTCTAATTCTAATAATTTTTATGTGAACGCGATATCTTATAAATGTCAATCGAAAAGCCATATATGCACACCCACACTCACCATTGCACTATAACCACAATAACCAACATTTTGATATTAACTACTTATCGTTTAAATAATCTAAGAGTGAAAATGCATTTACTATCTGTCATGACGCCGTTGATTTGCTTAGTATTCACCATCCCTTTAACAATGTAATTTTTTAAGTGATACACACACACACACACACACACACACACATATATATATATATATATTGAGTCATCGGTACAAAAGTTTTAATAAAAAGTAAGAAGAGAAAAAAAAAAAAACACGTGGCATCACTTAATCAGGCATAAATTAGTTTGTCAACATGGATTAAAAATACTCAAGGCATAAAGTTTATAGATTAATGAGAAGGTTAGCTGCAAGGAACGAAGAATGTACATTTTCTTTGTCAGATACATGAGAAGGCCCAAGGTCTCTACTGTCGAAGCCCATCATTTAAGCCAACCTCATTTGGTCCTCAACATTGGGCCATTGTTTTTCTTATATAAAGAAGTCCATAAGAGATAGCCCAGCCTGCTTTGCACTCATTCACGTCAAGATGGGCCCATAACTGTGTCCTCCGTTGTTATGATACTAAGTGATAATTACCTAAGTTTCAAAGTAAAATGGTAATTGATTTTCAAGGTGGAGCGGAGCATGTGATCATTGCTTAAAACTTTGGGCAAAATTAACCTGTAAAACCTGGATAAATCTTTAAATTAAGCATATATTGGATTGCCAATGAGATGGGGAAAATTTTCGTGAAAACAAATTGAGAAAATAACGGCCAGAGGCGGCGAAATCATCGTGAGACCGCGAGACGGACCGTCTCGCGGTGATTTCGCCTCCTCTGGCTGTTATTTTCTCAAATTTTTTTCACGAATTTGTTCCTCATTCGTCTCGCGGTGATTTCGCCTCCTCTGGCCGTTATTTTCTCAATTTTTTTTCAAGAATTTGTTCTCCGTCTCATTGGCAATCCAACTATATATTTTATTGAATAGTTCATCTAAATTTTATAGACCAATTTTATGTGTGTATGTGAATGTGTATAAGTGTGTTTGTTGTTCCTCCAGTGCTGAACAGTAATGGATTAGGTGGGAGTATGTTTTGGGAGAGAAATATATAACTATTAAAATAAAAAATATCAATATTGTAATATATTTTTGTTGTAAGAAATAAATATTATTTTTTGATGTATTTTTATATATTATTTTCATTATAAGTTGATTTTTAGTTTACATTTTACATCTTTAATATGTATTTATCTATTTCTTTACGTATATATATATATATATTATATTTTTATATCATACATACATTTAAAAATTTATTTCTCATCTATTATAATTTTTATTTATAGGATTAAAATTTTTCAATTTTTTTCCATGTAATCAATTAAAATACCAAGTCATATTATTCACTTGACACATCACCATAAGAAATGCCAACTCATTTTTCTAGCTTGACATGTCAACAAAATTTTCAATTTGTAATGGGTGGAATGTAAATTGTCCCAAAATTGGTTTCTATATAACTAAGTTTGAAATTAAATTTCCAAAGAGACTAAATTTGGATAGAGTCGATTCCTATAGGACAAAAAATGAATTTATCTCTATAAACTACATTACGGTCAACATTAATTGACAACTAAAATGAAAGACATTTTAAAAGTCATTAATTTATCTATACTATTTTAAAAAGAAAGCTATTTTTGTCTCATAAATGGCAGTTATTTATATGATTTTACAAATTTTATCCTTCAATTTTATGTGGAATAAATAAAGATATGTAAAATTGTGGCTAAAATCGAAATTTCACTGAAAATTGATTCAATTCGGATACCAAATTTTGATGTGTCAATTTTACCCTTTTAATTAGTAAACACATGCAATAAACAAGCAAATAAAAATGTCAATATTATAATATTATATCCAATTTAAAAAACCCATGTTCTCAATCCACTAACCAATTTCTCTAATTACAATTACTTGATTTTTTTTCTTTTTGTGTTTATTTTTTATCATATAATTATAATTCATATAATTATTTTATTTTTAAATTATTATAATTTAATAAATTATTTGAAATAATTGTTATAAAAGTATTCTTATAAAATAAATTTAATAATATATTTATATTTTCATCGTAAAAAGAATTTAAGTATTAAATTAAATATATACTTTTATATTTTACACACATATAGAGTGTACAGTGTTGCTAGTATAATTAAATCCGAACTTTGATTTTCTAAAATATGAAAACGTGGAGTGCCAAACTTATCTATGACCAGTCAAACAGAAAACATTAATATATATATATATCTACATAACAAATATAAGGCAAGTATTAAAGAATATGAATTCATCCAGAAACTCCCCAAAACACCCTCACTTTATGTGCTTTGTAATCAGTTAAAAAGACAAAAAAACAAAGTGGGGTTTGGCGAAGGGTATCGGGGACAAGCACGTGGTCCCTCGTGACCCTACTATATATATATATATATATAATTATTTTTATTTTTCATTCCATCCTTTTAACTTTTTTTTAATATATTTACTAAACTTAGTTAAGAAAAAGGAAAATTTAAATATAAATTATATGTTTGAAATAAATAAATAGAAATAAAAAGTAAGAAAATAAAATAAAAACAGGAATGTAAAAAAGTATAGAAGAGAGGGGAGAGATGAACGGAAAACAAAAAAACATTGAGAGATAAGAGAAGAGAGAAGAGTGTAAAGATTTCTATAATTACAGTTATTTAAAGGTATTTTCAAGATAATACAATTAAACACACCAAAAAGAAAATTAAAGGATCTCCCACTTAATATAATAGTATAGATATTTAGTAAGATTTTTTTTTTCTTTTAGTTTATCTCAATTTTTTCGTACAACATAGTGTTCTAGTTTGACGAGTAAAATTATTTTAGGATTCCAAAAAAATAAATGATTTATATGGAAGAATACTACTCCCTATATTATGGTATGTACGGGTGCAAGTGAACTGAGCTTAGACGAAATTTCCAGGCTCGAGCTCCAACTCAACTCATGAAGTTCATAAACCGACTCAACTCGTTTGCATCCCTAGGTATATGTAATACTATTTGTGTTAATTACTTAAAAAATCACTTACTCTTCCAGGACTAACTAGTTGAGATAATATTCATTAAATTTGACAAAAATGTACATTTATTATAATATATTTATATTTCATCTTATTATTTTAATATCAAATTTTTATATAAAAATTATTCTTAGTTTTTTTTTCTTACTACATTTACATTTCAAGAGCGCCAAATAATATTATAAAATTTATAAATTTCTCTTTGTCAAACAAAAAAATATATACATGAGATGAGGGAATAATAACTAAACCAATAGCAATTATCTTTGTACAATCTAGCAATAATTAGTTATAATAATTGATTAAATCATGTTATTTTTAGAATAATGATATTCTTTTATTTTGTGAATGGTCTAATCTATAAGTTAAAATTATGCACAAAGTGAAAAACTGCTATTATTTCTTAGAGAAATACACTCCAATCAATCAGACTTAAATAAATAAAAATTATTTGTATGAAAATTAATTATTTTTTTATTTTATTCTACTTAAAATATAGATATTTATAAATTGAAAAAATAATTGACATACTTGAAATTTAATGCATTAAGACAAAAAAAAATTAAGCATATTTTTTATATAAAAATTCGAAATTAAAATAATAAGACAAAATACATACATAATACACTGAAATAATTTTTATAAAATATAAAAAAAATATTGTTTTTATTAATCAATTGAAGTAAAAAAGTAAATAATTTTTCATAGTATAAGAAACAATTAATGTTACGTATCTCATAGTGCAGGGCCATATTGTATTTTAACCCCACGGCGCGTGCTTAAAGCGCGTCGCTTACCAGAGAACGGGAGGGTTGCGCTGCGACGGGTGTAGGTGAATCGAGAGATTCACTACACCCACTGATCTTTTGTCGTTTCAACTAGCGAGAATGGGGAAGTGGGTCCCACGTACTGGCACTCGCACGTGGGCAGATCCAGCCTTTTAGCTCAAGCTCAAAGTTTCCAATAATTTCTGCGGGACCCACTTCCCTTATCTACTGCCCGGGCCGCGTCTGCTGCCCGCCCGGGCAGAAGAAATTGTACTGTTCTCAAATTTCATAATTTGATGAAAATATGAGCAAGTGCATATAATTACTATACATCGTATATCAATATAATATATATATATATACATAATAATTACTATTATTATGTTACTTAAGAATATACTAACCCACAAACAATATTATATAAATAAACTAATCCATAAAATAAAAATTAATTAAAAAAAAATTCTTACTCGAACCTCACCGGTCATTCTCCAATTGAAAATTATTTCTTAAGGCGTATTAATAACCATTCATACATAAGATTTATTCGGGCCATTATGTTCTCATTCCCCGACTTTTGTAACCTTGACTGTAGTATTTATTGGTGCATGATTGGTTTATATTATCGAATACGACATCGTATGTAACATCACCGTGTTATGTAATAAAAAAGATGTGGACTGCATCGTATAGGTAGGCGGTCGCTAGAATCCAGTGACAAATTGGAGCTAATTAAGAAGAGAAGGCACATGATTTGTGGGGTTAAATGTGACTTGGAAGGAACAAATACGACTTTTAGATCTCAAAAATCGACTTTTTTGACGTAACATTTATTTCCTTCCACGCATATTTTAGAAGGCTAATGCTTTATGTATATATATATATACATATATGTGTGTATATATATTTATCAATTCTTGTACCCAAATACTAGCTATTTCACCTAACACGATTAAAGATATCTTATTAAAAGGAGCCCATAAATTAAGTTGAACCGCAGTAGAAACTAGCAAGTTGTTTATGGAGAGAATCAAAGAAAGACAGTGTGTTCGGAGATGAAGAGAAATGGAGAAGTGGTAACGCTGACTGTGTAGTGTAGCCCCTCAGACAACGCAATGGCCCACGTGCGTTGCTGCTTATCCCGTCCCCAGTTCGTTGTGTTTTTCTCTCTCTCTCTATCTCTCTCACACACACACACATCACGTAACTGTTAAAATATGTCCCGATGCGCCCCCCCGGGGGTTCTCGTCGCTGCATTTAAACTGTTCGATGAAATGTCCACTAGAAAATTTCATGGAATGCCTAGATGTTTGTCGCTCTCTCAACTGCATTAACTTAGTGGCAAAGTCAGAACTCCGGAATCATGGGGTGTATCTACACATTATCAATAAAGCAAATAATGAAATTTTTTTTAAAAACAATATCAGGAATACATGTGAGGACGATAAGGAAAAATTAGAGGAATAACCCAAATTTAACTATATATATATAGTCATAGGATAATTCAAAAGTGAAAAATATGACTTTTCAACTAATTTCAGATACCTTGTTAATATTTTGCTAAAACTAAAGAACAAAAAAGAAAATTGACCATAATATGGTGGTTACCTTAATTATACAATTCAATATTTGTTAGGTTATGAAGTATATTTCTATACGTTATGCATTGTTAGATTTTTATCAATAATATGGTGTCTAGTTGAATTTACTATTTATATTTAAATGTCGAAATCCAAATCCATTAAGTATGTACAATTTATTAATTATATTTTTGAATATTATAAATTGATAGTGGTCGGACATGTCTAATTCGATGAGAAATAGGATTTAATATATTGGTGTATCGTGGAATTGTAGTAACTAATTAAACTTGTCATATTCCCAACGAGCTATGGATATTGAAATTCTAACATAGCTTTTTTAACTTGTAAAAAAAATTAGGGCTATGTTTGATTTCTGAATTTCAATAAGAAAATTTCAAATGATAATATTATGTATATTATTTTTAATTTTCTTCTATTTTTTCTTACCAAAATTCATGTTCCAAACATGGCATAGATTTCCTAGCAAAGGGTAATTTTAAGGGAGGTCTTGATAACAGTCATCTTTCAACTCAAGATCTCATGACTTAGGATATAAATCAAGGGTGGTAATCACAATTAAGTGATTAACCCTTGTTTGAATGCAAGCCCCTAGATACTTATTACTAAAAAAAACTATCCAATAGTTTTTTCATTCATGCATCGAATGGGGATATAACTTTCATATGGGCCAGCCCTGGAAATTGAAATGTGGTGCATTGCCAATTAAATTAACGACATTTGTGCAAGATTGCCAATAAGGTACTCCAGATGGTCCAAGACTCCAAGACGACTACATGTCATATATGGTCTACTTTGCATATATATATATATATATATATATATTATGTATATATACAGAGAGAGAGAGAGAGAGAGAGAGTTCTTAAGGTTTGAAGGGAAAATGCGGCCGCGTTGGATGTCGAGGAGCCTTGCGATGTGGGATGCATAGTCTTGAAGCAAGAATACACGTGCACGTGAGCACGCAAACACACACACACACACGCACGCACAGTGCAAGAACCAATATAAAAATATTGAGGACCACTCTCTAACCTATAAAAAACCAAGAAGAGTTCGAATGGAATAGTGACAAATTGTTGTATTCTAAGAAAAAAGGGTATTTCGTATCTTCCTAAAAGGCCACAATGGATATTTAAAAAATTAAAAGGAAAAAAAAGGAGATGATTATTGTGGATTCTTAATATTAAAAATAAATAATGTTTTACTTCGAATAATAATAGGATACCTTGGAAGGAATAGATTCACCTTTTTCCAACTCTCCTTTTAAGTTCCAATTTGCATTATTAGGAAAGTGATAATTGAAAAGGAGATGGTTTGACTCAGTCAAGGGGGACTACATTGCAAAGTCGGAAAGTTGAACTACTTTCTTATTGCAATTATTGGATAATAATATAAACAGCTATTTTGTGAATAGGAAAATTGAGATAAATGTCGCTGGTACACATCAAAGTTGGCAAGCAATGAGTATTGAGTATGCAGGGCCTACAAACTATACTAAATTTTCAAGTCCTTAATGAAGGATTTGATGTGTGCACGACTTGCATTGCATTGCATTGCATGCACTACAAAACACAATCAATTCACCTTTTTTTTTACAGTTTTCTAATAAATCACAAAGAAAAAGTGACAAAATAATTATTATTATTAATAATAATATTAATAATAATAATAATAAAGAAAAAAAGAAGAAAGATTATGATATGATGATGAGAAAGGGAAGAATAAAGGTCCCAAAAAAAAAAACCATTCACTTAGATACCATCACTATGATGTCACATTCACTCAGAGACTAGATCTGAATCTAGCGTTCTGTTTCGAAACAAAAGCTAAGAAAATCAAGAACAAACGTTAACACACTCAAAACTATAGTATATGTACAACAATGTTACAAGTTAAGACCACTTTTTTCCTTTTGTAATGCATGGTAACAATAATCTTTTCTTTTGAGGGGACTAGTAGGGTACATTACATACAACAGTTCTTTTGGTATTAATACAAGGGGCAGGTTTTATACATCTTATATAATTGGAAAAATTGGTGGGGGGAGCTAAATGAATGTATGTTTCACAAGTGCTTGCTCAACTCATTGCCTTCCTTTATGCCATCTCTACTCCTTCCTCCACGCTAAAACCGCCATCATCGACGGCGATCGTAGAGCCAGAATGATCAATCCCCGGTCCAGCCTGAATCTCTTTGAACATCGTCATGACTTGGATCATCGTGGGCCGTTTCCAAGGTCGATCATCCAAGCAAGCGCACGCAACTTTTAGGTGTTGTAAAAGCTCTATCTCTAAGGCGGGGTCTTCTCTTATTAACTCGGGATCAAAGACATCGCTTATTCTTGTCTTGGCGTGCTGCTTCACCCACCCCACAAGATTATTGTCACCAAAATCGGGAGAATCCGTAGGCTGCTTCCCGGTGAGCAGCTCAAGCAAAACGACTCCGTAGCTATAGACATCGCCCTTTGTGGAACATCTAAAGCTTTGGTAGTATTCTGGAGGGACGTATCCCGGTGTGCCGGCTAATGTGCTGACACTTAAATGAGTGTCCATTGCGCTCATTAGTCTCGCCATTCCGAAATCAGAGACTCTAGCCTCCAAGTTCTCATCAAGAAGAACATTGCTTGATTTCATGTCCCTGTGAATGATATGCGGGATGCAATTGTGATGCAAAAATGCCAATCCTCTAGCAGCTCCAATGGCGATTTTCCGCCTTGCACTCCAATTCAGCTTGATACCGATTTTCTTCCTGTCGCGCAGAACATCTTCTAGACTTCCATACTTCATGTATTCATAGACCAATAACCGCTCTTCGCCAACCTTGCAATAGCCCAATAAGGGAACAAGGTTTCTATGCTTAATCTTCCCTATGGTTTCCATTTCAGCAGTGAATTCTCTATCGCCCTGCCCGCTAACATGTATCAATTTCTTGATGGCAACAACACTCCCGTCTTTTAACTGAGCTTTGTACACATCCCCAAAGCCACCGGATCCTATCAGGCTATCGCTGTGGAACCCATTTGTGGCTTCAAGAAGATCAGCAAAAGTGAGCTTCCTTAGAGGCTTTTCAAACGTTGCAAGATTAATGCTCAAGGCCTCACGGGCGCTAACTTTCCACGCGCTGTGTGCTGCTGTGGTGGAGTTGGAGTGGTTCTCCATATAGGCCTCAAGAGCAGCCTCTTTCTTCTTTCTCCTCTTCTTTGTTTCCACAACAACAATAATCATACCAACAATGCAGAAGAAGGAAAACAACAACCCCATGGCCACGCTCCCCGCAAGGGATGCTTGTCTCCGGTTGGACTTTGGATGCTGCCTGATTACCACACCTGATCCCGACCCGCATGGGGGGAGAGGGTACCCGCAAAGCCCTGTATTATTCTCAAACCTATAATCAGGGAACGTGTCAAATGGCGCTGCTTCCGGGATCCTTCCAAAGAGATTGTTGTTCGAGAAATCAATCTCTCCAAGAGATGCAAGCCTAGTCAATGACTGTGGGATCGTCCCGTTCAACTTATTGTAGGACAAGTCAAGTATTGCAAGAGTCTTTAATCCCCCGAGCTCTTGCGGAATGGGTCCAGAGAGATCATTGTGCCCCAAATTGAGTACGAACAAGTAGAACATGGATCCAAGCTCCTTGGGAATGCTACCATCCAACTTATTGTAAGAAAGATCTAGAAAAATCATCGAACCATTGTGATTGAACGTCGGCTCAGTGATACCTCTATAAACTCTGGTGAAGTTGCAGGGATGCCTGGTTGAAATTCTGTCCAACTGTTCCTGCCTAATGCCTCCAAACTCAAGCAAATTCCCAGCTCCATGGCACTGCTTGCTCCCATCATTCTTGATATAAACGTATCTTTTACCCGTCAGCAATGCCACAGCAATATTGCCCGATTGCTTGAACAGAGCCGGTGGGATCGTCCCGTTAAGAAAATTGGTATTGAGATCCAACCAAATCAAGCTCTGACAATCACCCAACTCTCCCGGGATATTCCCCGATAAGGAATTATTCCCAAGCTTTAGAATCGCTAGGTTAGCCAAACGACCCAAAGAAGCCGGAATCTCCCCAATCAAATGATTGTTGGACAATGAAATCCAACTCAAATGAGTACAATTGCTAAGACTAGCCGGTATTGATCCAGTCAAGTCATTGAAATCAAGAATCAAGTTCTCCAAATTCTTCAAATACATAAATTCTTGTGGGATTTCACCATTGAGTTGATTCAACCACATCATCACATCCCTCAGCTTTGACAAGGACCCCAAGCTAGGTGGGATAGCCCCAGTCAAGTAATTAAAACTCAGATCAAGTGACTCCAAATGTGAGCAATTACTCAGACTCTCGGGTATCAGACCAGTAAACATGTTGTTCTGAAGATACAACTCTTTCAAGCTGTTCCTAGGATCTCGGCAGAGCCCAGAAGGAATCAAGCGAGAAATGTTGTTGGAACTCACATCTAAAGTCTCCAAATTTATCAACTTTGATAAAGAATCAGGCAAACCACCCATAAAATTATTGAAGGACATCACTAAAGTCTTGAGATTGGTCAATTTCAAGAGTGCATCAACAGGCAACTCACCAGAGAAGTTATTGTTGGATATATCAAGAAGCTCCAGAGCAGAGCATGCAGCAAGGCTTTCAGGCACAGTTCCTGTCAAATTGTTGAAAGACAAATCTAACTCCACAAGGGTTGTGCATAAATCGGATATACTTAGTGGGAAAACGCCCTGAAAATCGTTTTCTTGAAGATACAGAAACTGTATGCTCCCACTTGGCAGCTTCGGAACAGCGCCCGTAAGTTGGTTCTTGGTGAGGTTAAGGAAACTCAGATTCACACATGTGGAAAGTGAGTTCCCAACATCACCAAATAATCTATTGGAAGACAAATCCAGGTGTTGCAAATTGGAGCAGTCATCAAACAAGGGGAATTTGGTGGAGAAATTGTTGAGGGAAAGATCCAAATACATCAAATTCTTGAAGTTGAAATGATCAGGCAAATCCCCTGCCACTTTATTACCCTTCAAGGACAGGTGCCGCAGCTCCGGGAACTCGCTCGACAAAATCCATGAAGCCACGTTTTCACCTGAAATTTTGTTGTAAGAAACATCAAGAACATGCAGCCCCGGCAGCCCTGAGCCTTTAGCAACTTCCTTAACAAAAGGGCCCATCGAATTCTCTGAGAGATTGAGAAAAACCAAACCAGAGCAGACCCCAAGCATTGAAACATCGCTAATAGGCCCTGAAATGGCGTTTTCAGCTAGATCTAACGAATTCAAGAAACCGGAGCAGGAGAATCTGGGAAGGGGAGATATTGCACCGGAGATGTTGGCATTTTTCAGCACGAGGGTCTCCAAGTTTTGCAGAGGAAGCAAAAAGGCGGCAACTTTAGATAAGTCCGTATCGAGGTGATAGTTGGAGAGGTCAATGGAGGAAACTGTAGAATTTTTGCAGGTAACGCCAATAAAGTTGCAGGGAGAAATTGAGGGGTGCCAGTTGGGAAGCTGGTTGGCGTTGGGGAGCGAGTTTTTGAAAGAGAGGAGCTGTTGAGAGTCTGTGACGAGGCCATTTGCGGCGGAGGAGACTTGCGCAGATGGGAGAGAGAGGATAAGTATGAAGAAGAGCTGCAGATAATGGAAATAATAGAGCAAGAAATTGGTTGAGTGGTGGCGGTGGTGGTGGAAGAACTGGTTATCGGCTTTCATCTTCGAAAAGGCTGGGCTTTTATGGGGTTCTCTCTCTCTCTAGGCATTCAGCACAGCTCTTTTGCTTCTTCCATTCACAGAGGAGAGAGAGGGAGAGGAAACACCGAAACACAGAAACCGTATTGGTGGTTTTCAGAGAGAGAGAGAGATGGGGATGGGGAGTGGTGAAAACTGAAGAGAGTCAAAAGGCAGACTAAGCAGGGTAAGATTGGCATATATATATATATATATATATATGTATACACATTGAATTATTATTTGCTGAGAAGGGGGACGGGTGGGGGTGGAGTTGAAAGAGAGAGTGGACACAGCTGCTGTCACATGGCATGTGAACATCTCCCTCTCTCTCTCTCTCTCCCCCCATATCTCTCCTCTCTCTCTCGGTCTCTCTTGTGTATGTATATGTCTGCATGACTGTATCTATAGGTCTTGGGGTGGTATTGACACTGTTATTGCAACAATCTGTTTGTCTCTCTAGGTTTCCACGTACGTGTGATTTAAAGGATGGGATGGATCCGTCACTGTCTGTTTTAATTGGAGATTCCATTGCCTTTTAATTAATTGTCTTTATTCTTCATCTTTACCATTATTTAAGGCAACCTACATTTTTATTTGTTAATCTCTCTCTTTCTTTCTGTCACAAAATTTTGCTTTAAACCCCATTAAGTTGAATTTTTGTCCCAACCTGATTTTATCACACCCTATAAATCATATAATAAATATTAATACATTTATTATATAATTAATTATTCTCTCTAAATTATATATTAATTATATGATAAATATAAAATATTCATCACACGATTAGTTTAGCCGAACCCAGTGCGGGTAAAAAATTAACTTGAATTTTTGTCCCAACCAGATTTCATCGCCCCCGATGAATCATATAACAAATATTAATACATTTATCATATAATTAATTATTCTCTCTAAATTATACATCAATTACATGACAAATATAAAATATTCATCACATTATTAGTCTAGCTGAACCCAGTCCGATAAAAATTCCCCAATATCACTCCTATCTCAAATTAATGTTTAATTTCATGTAATATGAGTAGACTTCAATTTGAATTAGGGAATGCTGAAATTTAAAAATTTTCAGAAAAGTTGAAATTTTTAGGTATTTTTATTGTAACACTTTAATTACATTATAGTTGGGATTAATCTTGTACTGTTATTACTTAAAGAGGGAGTGGTTTCTTTTTTATTTCAAGACATAAAACCTTATGTTGAGGCACTCAAATGTATAAATGTGAGTCATCATATTCATCAGATGGAGGATAAAGTAAGAGATTATTATTATATATAATAATATAATCTGATCAAAAATATATATATAATAATATAACAAACTTGACTATATAAATGAGTACAGTTATATTTACATGCATAACTAGTTGAATTCTACTAAAACAATCAAACGTGCTCGGTGACATTTTATGATTATC
Source organism: Petrea volubilis (assembly GCA_026212405.1). Classification (NCBI taxonomy): domain Eukaryota; kingdom Viridiplantae; phylum Streptophyta; class Magnoliopsida; order Lamiales; family Verbenaceae; genus Petrea; species Petrea volubilis. The sequence continues at coordinate 19,137,025 of CM047877.1, forward strand.
AATGTCACTACAAGTAGCATTAAGACAAAATTATTGTTAAGTGTTTAGAGCTGATCGATGGGGATTTGAATTTAGTATCAGTGAGATTCTGAGATCGAATCCTTTTGTTCTCTCCCTCTTCCCCCTTGAGTGAGTGTGTGCGTGTGTGTGGATGTGTATTTTCATTTGACATCTATAAGGTGTCCCGTATTGATTGTATAAAAAAAAAAAAAAAAATAGCAGTGAGATGTTTCTTAATCACAATATTAATTTTTACAAATTTATCCGCACTTAACAATAATTTTGTATAAATTGCTGCAAATAAAAATTAATGAGAAAAAAATTATGGAAGTAATTATGACTACTCACAAACATTAACAGATGTCTATTGACAGTTAATAACTATAAAAATTATCACCGTGAGATGTAACAATGTTATTATATTACAATCGCATCTTCAATGCACATATATAAGTTACTAATTATTATTATTATAAGCAATTATCAAAATAATATTAATTTAAGTACAAATATAAGCATTAAATTATTCAAAATCATTTTTGTAGCTAGGTAAATATAATTTACTGCTTGATTTATATTCGTAGCAATAATTTTAGTGTTTATCATTCAATATTTGATCATTAATATATATATATATATATATATATATATATATATTCCAATTCATGCACAGTTGGTAATGGCCCATATGTTCCTGCTAATGTTTCCATCTTAATTGCTTTTTGACTTATTTTATCCTCGTTTTCAAATATATATATATATATATATATATATATAATATGTTTTTTTTTACCCCTCAAATCAAAGTAACTATATAAAGTAAATTCTGCAAATGCTATCCAATTGAATATAGAGTTCTGAATATTTATCTCAGAAAACTCCTATACTAAGGGAAAGAATTAAGGTTCTATTTTAAAAACTTAATTAATTAAATCCATGCTATAGTTAAAAATAAAGATAGATTTTCTCAATTTACTACTTTCAAAGGTTGTTCCGTATTAATAGTAAATGTGCAAACAGCTGACAATTAGCATTACAAGAAAACACTCCCTTCACTTAACGAAAATTTTATAACAGAGAGATTATATTACAGATTTAAGGTATGTGTAATGAATTAGTGGCATAACTTAAAATATTTAATAACTGAAATTGTTATAAACTAAATTCATCACATAAATTAAATTTATAATGTATCAATTTGTCGTGTAAAAATTACATTCTTGTCGCATAGGCCAGAGATCCAAAGTTCCAAATTAGCACGACAGAGACATTTATCATTCAAACGTTATACGTTGATTATTATTAATTAAATGAGCCAAATACCAACGAATTTTTTTATTAAATTGAATATCCAAAGCTATTTTAGATTACTCGATATTTTCATATATGTTTCAATATTTTTTTTATCTAGCCAAACATCAACATGTAATAAATATTAAAATATTTCTAAAAATATGGTTATTGTATCTATAAACCTAATTCAAATAAGCTAAGTGCATGAAAGATAATTTGATTCGTTTTTTAATCTTAAATAAGAAGCTGTACTTAATCCAAATAATTTGCGTAATTAAACAAAGTTATGTCGTTTGTCACCTCTAGAAAATTAAACCATAGTCGTACATATTTTAAAGACATTGACAATATTTCAAATCTCAAATATCTTGATTGACATCAGAGGGAAAATCATAACCTAAGCCTTTGCTAAATTATGGTAATATGTCACATCCATATTAAAGTAGGGTTGTAGGACGAACTCGTGGCCTCTACAATGGTTTCACTTTATATGGTAAGAGTACGTTTCTTTCAATTACGGTAATACCTTAAGTATTATTACCAAGCATTAAGTATAAATCAAACTATTTTATTATAATGAAAAAAATTATTATATAGTAAAGTAAAATAAATAAAATAGAATAAAAATAGAATAAACTCCACACATTTTGGTGGTTACAATTATTTCAATTTCCTTTACCCAAAAATAGCAACTTAGGGTCCATTTGGATTGATTTAAAAAAAAAAAAAAAATACTTTTTGAGCCGAATTTTTTTAAATTGATTTTTTTTGAATTAAATAATTTTATTTTTGGATACAGTAATTAAAAATACTGTAAAATGTATTTTTATTCGAAACTATTCTAAATAATTTTTAGAAAAAGTCACATTTTAATTTTTTTTTTTGACTTATGCTTTTTTCAAAAAGTCAATCCAAACACAATTTTTTTCACCAAAATATTTTTTGTTTTTACTTCAAAAAAACAAATGATTATCTTCTAAAAATAATCCATTCAAACGGGCTCTTAATCATTTTCAGGATTTTTCTTTGGTCATGGTTTATTCTACGTTTTCCTTGCCCTAAGATTGATTTTGGAATGTATTAAAAAGAAAATAGAGAAAGAAGAAAAAGAAAAAGAAAAAAAAAAAAAAGAAGGGGGTGCGTGAGCCACGCGCCATAGTTTAGTTGCTTGTTGCACCTGGTGTTTATCAGCAGTATTTATAGCATACTTCATCATGTTTGAAAATACTGTCAGCTCGGGCCTATATCTATCAATCTGGGCCGTTCATAATGTTTGACGAGCAAGATTGAATAACGACTTTACTGTGCGTCACAAATTCGCTGTCCCCCAAAACGTTAAATTCAGTGACATTTCAATCTATTTAGCAAAATATACACTTTCCGTGGGAATATATAATGCTGGACTTTATTTATTTATTTATTTATTATTATTTTTTTTCCCTGAAAAGCTTTTATAGATTTAAACGAACAATAACAAATATAGTGCGACTCCAGTATAATTATTTATAATTAGAAGATTAAGTCATAAGTCATAACCTACAACATAAATTGTGATTTTAACCTTCAAGGTTTGAAGCGGTCAATTTCCATTAGGGTTAAAATGGTAGAATCAAAAATGCTGGCAGTACCAACTACGATTGGTCCAGTATGATGAACGCTAGATTCCTCAAACAACATATAAAATTCGAATTTTAGACTTGTGAATTAAACAATTAAATTGAAAAGTCACTCTTATATTGAGCCTCTGCAATATTTAAATTTGAATTAATCGGCCCATGGGTCAAAATCGGATAATTAAGCAAGAAAAAGAAAAAGAAATGTGTGTATACGCCCAACATTCTTATTTATTTGTCGTTTAAAATTTTTGTACAAGAATTAATGAAGGCCATTAGTATTCATAATTTTAGATTAATAATACTAAAATGTCATTTTAATTAATTATTTAAAATAGAATCCTAACTACCCCACTTGTTAAAGTAAAAGGGTATATTGAAAAAAAATAATACATGCAATATTGAAATATGAGAGTGACAAATATTTTGAAATAATTTTTTTTTTTTTGCTATAATGATAGATAAAAGAGAATGGATGATATATATATATATATATATACATATATTAAAATTATGAGTGTACGTACAATTTTTAATTATATGTGGTTCTGCTACTGAATTCAAAGACTTTTTTTCTTCTTTGGTTTTATTTTCTTTTTATATTGTACAGGATTTTATGATTTAGGAATTATTTGTTTATTTTGACGGATGGAGGGGACCCATTTATCTATGTGACGTGAAAAAATAAATGTGATTGTTCTGTTGGACAGTTCTTATCAAGCAGTGGCTGTTACCTTACTTGAGGATTGCAAGACGTGTGGGGTCATTATTGTCATTTGACCTATGTTCTCTTGTGGCAACCAGGTAAAGATTGGGAAACAAGTCGCACGTGTGACCTCGCATGGTGCTGTCAATTTCCTATTTAACCCTTTCTTTAATCAATTTTCTTTTCACTGTAACTTTTTTCTTTTGGTAAATTTTAAAATTTTTGATGGCTTTTTTTTTATTTTTATAATTAGGGAATGGGTTCAATTTACCTACATATTTGATAACTTTTTCTTTTCAGTCATTTTCAAAACCTGACAAAGTTGTTTTTTTTTTTTTTGAAAAAATCCTGACTTTTGCAGTAATAGTAGTATACTAAGAAAAAGATTACAAAGAAAAAGTTAAATAAATAGCTTTTTTATTTTTTTTTTTATTTTTTTCACTTTTTTTGGGTGAGGGTGGCGGGCTAGGGGGAATAAATATTTTACATTCAATTAAGAGCGTGTTTGGCTAAGCTTATAAGCTCTTCAAAATATCTTATAAGATGTTTGAGAGCTTATAAACTTCTAAAATTTGTTTGATAATTTTTTAAGTAAAGGAGCTTATAAACTCAAAAAATAAACTGTTAAGAGCTTATAAGCTCAAAAAAAAAAAATTAAGGTACCTCCAGTGTTTTTTTTAAATAACTTATAAGTTGTTTAACATCAAACTATGAAATGACATAAATATTTTTATTTTTTTTTCAATGTAACATTCCTATTATCTCCAAAAAATATTTATTTACATAAATTAATTTTATATTATTATTTTTTATTATCATTAGATTTAAAATAAATTATAAACTTTCATTTTTACCAAACAAAATGACAACTTATAAGTTCAAAAAACATCTTATAAATTAGAAGATCTTATTTTTATCCAAAATACTTTAACAATTTATTATTAAAATAAAACGTATAAACTTATAAACTTCAAAAACATCTTATAAATTATAAAAGTTTATAGGCTCTTTAAAATAAATTTAACCAAACACCTCCTAAGTACCTTGACGAGTTCATGACATGATTGTGTTTGTAGCCAAAAACATTTTCCCCAATTTATGGAAATTATGAACCCCACTTAGGCGACCTCAATTTTCACAGTTCCCCAACTTTTAGGTAATTTAAGTTTTCCAACTTCAATAATTGGGCACTGAATTCGTTGGAATAGGGATCAATCTTTGCTCTTTTTTTTTTTTCTTTTTTTAAGGAAAAAAAAATAGTTTTCTTATTTTATTTCTAAATACATTCTTTATTATAGAAGTTTCTAGATTCTTATATTTTACAAGATTTCCGAAAGGATATTGAGGCCCACAATCTGGGAAATGATGGTGAAGATGTTGTGGGCCTCCTACGGAGATTTAAGCTTTGCAATAATGACATAATAATCAAGTAGAATTTAAAAATTAATAATAAAAAAAAAAACCTTCAAGATATAAAGATGGTAGGGTCGATTATTGGTGTCCTTAATTAATAATGAGAATATCAGAATTGATCCAAAAAGTTTAAACTTCAAAGCAAGTGAGGAAAGATTGCTAATGACAAGATGATGAGTGGTTTATTTTATTTAATTATTTTAAATGGGTGATGATAAATGATTACATAACAAATTAGCCCATTAATCAACTAGGCATATGTCGGTTGAAGGGTTGCTTGTGGGCCAAAATTTTTTGTAGGGCTTCGTTTCATAACAAAAACATAGCCCAAGTCCAAAACACAACGTGATTGGGTAGCTAGTAAAATCTTTGCCACCAAAAGTTCTCGTATTAAATCTATCTGGCGAGAAATTCTAGACCCGACTCAAGTGAATTAGTACTAACTACTAATTACATGTAAAATGTATTGTACGTACTAGGTGATTGGTATATATTTTGGGAAATGTAACCAATTACGTAGCAAATGTAATACACTTGTCATTTTTTTTTTGTTATGACAAACCTAATCTCAACGAGAATTTTCAATGTGTGTGTGTGTATTTGTTCTTAGCCACTCGATTTCAATCAATTGACCAACTAAGTCTAAATTCGGGTACTGTAAAAATTCAATATCGGGGCAATCCTCACAACTTAGTTGCTTTATTTACAACTCCATGATTTCAACTCTGGATATTGCTTAAGCAATTTAGCGTCTCATCTCGTTAGATCAACTAATAGTTGCTAATATTCAATGTATTTGGCCTTGCATACACACACACACACACCCCCCTATCTATCTCTATATATATATGGTTTAAATAATGCCAGATTTTTAATTCATCTAAAAAGGAATACTAATATGTTAAATACAACAGAATTTAAATTGTTTAGTACATATATGGAGCCCAAAATCGAGTGCCTGTTATGTGTTTTCCATCTATCTTAATCCTCCTATTGATCTATCTATGAAATAAGATCGCATTCCTAGTAGTTGAAAAGCCTTTGAAGATCATGTCCATGCACAATCTCCATTTGGTAGAACAATACCAGCATTATGTGTACGACAAGGCACAAAAACTTACATCTATTATTACCAAAACTTACATTTGATTTGGTATTTTACTATGTTTTCTTGTGTTGTCTCTAGAACTCCTCGTTCGCCTCGTTGGACTTAGCCAACGCAATTACTTCTGTTTGTTTCTTGTTGTTCGGCAGAGCATGGCTCGGGCTCGGGCTTGGGCTCCTCTCTTTTCCCCCAGGCTGAGACGAGGCATGCCCGTACCAGATCATTCCCACTACTGCAAAACTCATCCCCACCACAACATGTGCATTAAGCCCCTCTCTTCCAAACAGAACAAATCCTAGTACCAGCACAAGAATGGTCTTCATGTGTCCCAGCACTTGAAAGGACACGGCTGTGAACCGGCCGATGCAGATGAATTGGCTGAGATTGGTTCCGATGGCGATGGCACACGAAAACATTATAAGCATCTGCAAAACAGTCATATTTCCAAAATCATTTGATTGCTCAACCAATGAACTTTAGAGATAATTACCTAATACCCCCCTGAGGTTTATCCCTAATTACAAAAAACCGCCCCATCTATCTAATTGAATTACAGTTACCACCCTTGAGGTTTGCTTTGTTCTTACGAATAATGGCAACTGTTGATTGCTCCAATCTATTAGTGCTAGGGGGCTTCCTGTAATTGAGACTAAACGCAGGTTTTTTTTTGGTAATTATCACTGAATACGAGGGGGTGTCGAGCCAGTCATAATTACAACTGATGTGAGGGTATAATGATAGGCATCGATCCTCTTGTTTGTCAACCAGTAATCCACGATGGGCCCGTATATCAGCAGGGTTGCAGCTTGGGGTGGTGCCGTATGGCCTAATAAGTCGAACGAACCAATTGAATACTTCTTTTGAAGAAAGTGAACGTACTGTAAAAAGTGGAAATAAAGAGTTACAAAGGATGTAAGTGTAATTTCGAAATCAAGAGCGTATTTGTGTAATTGTACATATATTAGAGGGGAGGTCCCTGTAATTATTTCATATATAGACAGCGCGACATAAGCAAGCCTTAAAGTTTTTGATCAACAATAATATTCATCAATCAAGTAAAATTTGACTTACATACTGCTGCAGAGAAGTGCTCCAAACGGCTACGCACGCTGCAATCAATCCTTTGGCATTCACGCTCACATCGTTAACTGTACAGATTGCGACGCCCAATAGAACGACTAAAATGCTCAGCTTTGTGTTCCTCGAATATCTCATCCGGTCGAAAAGGACCTCGAGAATGCACAACACAGGGATGATGCTGAGCTTGGCAATCTGGGTGAATAAATTATAAATTAGAGTTAATTACAAAAGGAAAAAAGAAAAAAGAAACCCATGAGGTTTGGCCTATTTCTACAAAACCTCCTATGGTATAAAAATTACAAATACCCCACCTAATATTTAGGTTTGTTTTACAAATCGCACCTGCAATCAAAGGGGGGCCATTGTAACAAAGAACCAAACATAAAGGGGGTATTTGTAATTTTTCATATCACAAGGGGTTTTGCGAGAACGAGTCTAACCTGAGAGGATTTTCTGTAATCAACCCTAAATTATAAATTAAGAGGATTAACATAGCATAAGTGAATGATTTCAGTTACAGACTAAAAATTAAATTAAAGAATTTTATTTTGGAACTAACCTGATAGAATCCGACTGAGTTCCACATTAAACTCACATTCATTCCAACAATAGAGAAATTTGCAAATAAAACAAATTTCAGAAGATCAGCCCCAGGAAGATGAGTAGTCTGGATATGTCCAAGCGATTTTAGGATAAATGTCATCAAGGTGGTTGCACCAAAATGAAGCCCAGTTAAAGTAGTAGCTGCAAAAACATTTCATTTTCAGTAATTAAACTTTTGAGTAGAGGGAAAAACAAGACTAATAAAATTGTGTATCGATACACGTATTGTCTACCGATGAATATAATAGAAGATGAGTTGCAGTCTTGCAAAGCAAAAAAATTATGCTTTGATGAATTTTTAGAAAAAAAGCAAAAATCAGAAAATAGAAGTCCAAAAAGATGCAAAAGTCAAGCAAAAAATGCCCATCCAAACAAGCCATTAAATACTGTAGTTAAATACAAAATTACTGCACTTAAACAAAAGCTCTATTTAAAAAAACACCGCTCGAAAAGTATTTTTATTTTTTTAAGTTCATTCAGATAGACCCTAAAATAACTGATTTCAAAAACCCATTAGTTCATGACCCGTGTCCCTCCACATATATAGGAAAATAGTAAAAACCCGTACACTTTCAATTTCTCTGCGACTCTCCCACTCTCTTTCTTTTATATAAATTTTTTGAATAGGTTCCACACTTAAATTTCCGCCACCAATAATTTTGGTCAAGATCCGCCACCGTAGAAAATGTAACATCATCGTGTAATAATAAATAAATAAAACAACTGGACGGTTTATTATTGTTGTACGTACCAAAAGTAAAACCATATGTACCCATTAATGCTTTATTGACCATTATAATTCCCACTGAAGTCGAAATATTGAACATCCAAGCCGCAGCATCAACAGCCTTTTTGTGATCGTCCTTGCTTGTTGAAGACATTTTCTTCAACTGCTTAAAAGAAGAATAAAATTTTGTCAATATAAGTCACTCGATATTAATATATATACCAAGAAAATAAAAATCAAATTTACATGTCTGTGTAGAATAATCAGTAGATGTACTTATATATATATATATATATATATATAGAGAGAGAGAGAGAGAGAGAGAGAGAGTAAAAAAGTTGTAGACTTTTTATATGCAGTTTAGATGTAAATATATTGGAGATATCAAATGCATTTAAAGGTTAAAATTACAATTTACAGATCACCTTGTCAATTATGCGCGCGATTGAAAAAAAAAAAGCATCTACATAATGAGGTAATGAGATGTAATCCAGTTATAAAAATTGTAATCTTACTAAATCACCAAAATTAGGTCCTAGCTAGTCAATTATCTCATAAATTTGATAATGACTTTAATTTTAAGCAAATTGACAAATAATTGGAATACTTGAGACAAATAATAAATGTTAAAATGATGAGAATTCAGAGTTGAATTGTATAAATAGGATTGAGTACTATAGACAGAATTTTATTTTTAAGATTGTACTTGAAGTATAATCCAACGAGGTCAAACTCAATTAGCATCAATAATAATTACTTTTCATAAATAAATCGAATTTACTCGATTTCAGATAGATTCTTCGTAATATCAAAATATAATCTCAATTTATATCAAGTCAATGTCCTTCGATCGATCCACAAATTTGAATAAGATGTCTTTGGATTATTGTTTCAAATAATAGCTAAAGTGGTAAGGTTTTAAACCTATAATATCTTAGATATAGATACTACAAAGAAGAAAATGAAAATTAAAGGGGTAAGGTTTCATGTTAATTTCTTAAGCAAGCCTTTATTTGTTTTTAGTTTTTCCAATAAAGTTTGTAATTACATAGTCAAGTATTTATGAGTAAAATGCCACTTCGTATCTTTTGATATAAAATTGTGCAACATCTTTAATTATATTCATCGACGCACGTTAGTGTATTAATAGGGGTTCAAATAAATACAGAGAAAGAATTATCATATGGAAAAAAAATCTAAAGGTCCTCTATTCTTATTTTAACCATCCATGCACCAACCAATACAAGTAGCGTTATTGGTAGAGTTTTTTCCAACATACTACTCCAACTAAAAATAATTCCCAAACTATTACTCACTCAAAAGTATTTCCTTCATATTACCACATACACTGTCATGTAGGTAGGAGTGGCAACTTTCAACAGAACACGATAACACGATATTATTAGGTTTGGGTTTGGAGTTATCGGGTTGGATCGATAATAGGTCCACACAATAAGAAACACGAAAATTTCAGGTGGATTTGAATTGGGTTATGAGTTACACGATAAATACGATAATTTTTTAATTTTATTTTTATCTAAATTGAGATTTTAAGAATACTCTTGGACTCATGGATATTTGTATATTATCTTATGTGTTTTGGTTTTTGGATATTTTTAAACATATGTGGCTTAGTATTTTGGTCTTATGGATGTTTGTGATGAAATCTTATGTGTTTTATATTGGCTTTGAACAGCTTCGGTTGTTCTATTTTAATAGAAAATTATTTTTTTATTGAGTTAATAGGAGAAAAAAGTATATAAGAGTGGCAATTTCTAACACAATACGATAACATAACATGATAGTCTTGGGTTATGTTTGGGTTGAGGTTTATTGAGTTTGATACTTATTAGGTTGGGATTGGGTTGATCAATTTCCAATACGAACACGAACCAACCCAGCATGACATGATTGCCACCCATACATGTAGGTGAAAAATTGATAATTGGAATTTTTTTTATTTTTTTCTTTTCCCATACTTTATGCACCCATAACTATTTACTAGTTGTAATTTGTTTTCGTACTATCTATATTAATTTATCAGACTTTTATATATTTAATTTTTTTCTTCACACCAATTTCTACAATCAAGTACCCTATTATTTTAAAACTTTTCTTATTTATTTTTCATCATTAATTTAGATTTTCTACAGTAGTCAGGTGAGACTCAATAAATATATTTTTAAATTTTTTTATTTATATCAAAAATTTAATAAAAGGTTAGTAAATAAGATTCTCATTATTTTTCAAACCGTGTAAACATCTAGCTAATTTAACTATGAATCTAGTTAATATTGTTTGTTGGCTAATTAAATTTTATTTCTTAATCTATTTGATTTTGAAAAGAGATTGTTAAGAATTCAATATGCTGCAATTATATTTATGATACATAATTTTTTTTAATTCTTAGTAATGATACAAATTGATTTAGTTTTGCTTATATTTTATTTGTTCATAAATCATTAAATTTATCACCCTTTTTTCTGTTTTTCATTTTTTGCTATTAAAGAATGCGAAAGGCACACTTATTGTACTACAATCACACTTTCAGGCCACAAGGAGTTAAATTTCACAATAATAGTTATGCTTAGATATAATACTATTAAGTAATAATACCTTCCTGTTAAAAAAAAAGTGAACTCTTATTATAATTTTATGATTATTTTATTGTTTGATGTTTAGATTAAGTGTCAGGAATATAATTATAGTTAAAAAAATATTAAAAGATAAATTAAAATAAAAATAATCAAAAAACTAGTTATAACTCAGAAAGGTATATATGGACAATAAATTCGATTTTCATGGTCTTCTAAAGTAAAAGAAAGGAAAAAAATTCCAACTAATAATTTTTTTTCTACATGGCAATGTAAGTGGCAATATGAGTTGTAATATAAAAAATATTGTTAGTTAGAGTAATGTTTTGAAAAAAAAACTCGTATTGGCGAGCATAATAGAAAATACTGCATGGTTGAATAGCAGAAAATCCAAACCAATAAAATGCACGTCTCACCCTTGTTTTAATGTTAATTGGCATCACTACAAGAAAATTTAGTTTCTGCAAGCATCGAGGATGGTTACTAAAAGCCGGAAAATGGTTGTTAAATAACGACCAAAATTGAATTTGTTGTTGATGGTCACAACAAAGTAGGTACTAAAAGTACTCAGTGACGATGTCTACACTTGGTCGTTAAAAATAAACAATCACCGACTATCCAATAATGGTCGTTGAAGGTGATATTATCAGTGACCAAATTTTAACTCACTAATATAAAAGTTCATGGTCACTATAACATTTGCATAGTTACTATAGTTAATTGTTTAGCGACCAAGTTCACTACAAAAAACAGACATTTCCATTGTACCCTCGTTGATTTTTGGCAACCGCCGGAGTGCCTTACCACCTCCTAGTCCTTGGATGACCATCATGTGACGCAATTGCACAAGCCCACAAAGATAGCATATTTTGTGTCTGTTTCGTTTCAAACCTAGGTCTTCAACTAAAAAAAAAAAAGATAGACCTACCACTAGACTGTTAAGATAAATTGTTAATATATTTATTTTTTTACGTATTATATTTTTGTGCAATTATCCTGATTTTTTTAATATGTTTTAATTTATTAATTTGTTTTAATTTTCATTTTCTAATTATGTAATTTATTCATTTCTATAATTTAATTTATCAATTTTATTATTTTTGGTAATTACGAAATTTGTTCTTTGTATAAATACAAGCTTTTATTATTTTTTTATATTAAAGTAATTTTTTAAATTAATTTAAGCACTACAAGTGGATTTAAAAGATTTTTATTTATTTTTTGCAAGAAAATAGATATCTTTTTTGTTATGAGTATTTCTTTTAGCAACCATGTAAAATTAGCTACTTGTAATTGGTATTTTTTAGCTACCATATAAAGTTGGTGAATATAAATATACATGTATTTTGCCACCAAATTAGTTGGTTATTAATGATTAATTTGCAATACTTTTAGTTACGACTCAATATTTGATTGTTAATTTGATTACAAATAATAATTATTTATAGCGACCATAAAAGTTTTTGCTGAAAACTCAAATTTTGGTCACTATATTATTGACCATGACTTGCTAGATAATAGCGACTATGTATAGCTACCAGATATTGACTGGTAACAAAAAAAATTTACATGATATAACTTTAGCAATTAAATAACTTTTGGTCACTAAATTTGTATATTTAGCAACCATTTTCTTGTTGTCGCTGAGAATTTGATTGTTAAAACTAGATTTTCTTGTAGTGCATTCTAAATCTTAAGTTATTTTGACTAGCAAAAAGAACCTTATATTTTACTAAATTGTACATTGCCCCGCCATGTTAAAAAAATGCGTTCGGACAAAATCGCCCTTGTATACAATGTTAGGTTCTCACCACCCCCAATTAATTCATGAGATAGTCTTCTACTAAATTTGATACTTCGACAGTTTGACATTGTCATTTGACAATGGTATGGAGAGAATGGATTATAATGTGGGTTCAGACTTCAGAATGGGTAAAATTGATCCTATTGTTAAGTATATTTCATTCTATACCTGATATAGTACATTTATTTTTTATTTTTACTTTGTCCGTCTAACTCGGCCAAAAATTGACCATTTCAACCCCATTTGTTTATTTCATTGGGGTTCATTGCACTAGATTAAACGCACTTTTCCCTTTTTGTCCCTTCCGTTCGAGTAACCCCTTATTCCCTAATTTCTTTCGCAATACAGCAATTTTATCTTCTCCCCATTTCTCAACCCATTTGAGCAAATTAAGGAATTATTAACGAATATGCAATTTATTAATGCTAGCATATTCACGACTTCTCTCTCTCTCTCTCGTTGTCGTTTGAATTCTTTTGAATCTATGGAATATTTAGTCCTTTCAAACATGCAAAAATACTCGTCTAAGTACAGATATATAGCGACTCTAAAAAAAAGAACAATTAAGTTTTCTGATAAAAAGTATGGAGAACATGTTACAAAGAGTTTACGTAGCCAGTCGTCAAAGAGATGGAAAGGTCTTCAAATTGGGGGAACTTGGAAAACTCCAAAAACAAGAGAAATTTGTAGGGGCTTTCATTGAAACAACTAATGCAATTTACTATCCCCGTTTTATATTATTAATCGATTTAGTACAAATTTTTTATTTTACGATATGTATCATTTTATGAAAATAAACCAATAGTTAAGACACCTTTTTTTTTAAATTTACTCACAAATTAAATATTTTTCACACAACTTTCTAATTATTAATACTAATATTGACTAAGGACAAATAAGTCAAGTAAATTGCAAGTATTAAAAAAAATAAAATTGCAAGTATTAATTTTTTTTAATGTGTTGTACAATCTCGAAAGACTATTATTATGAAATGCATGTAATAATAAATATGAAACAAAAAGGACATGGAAATTATTTAGGCTTGCCCTCTTTGTTGGGTCGAAACAAAAAGGCGATCTTCTCATTTATTAAAGATCATATTTGATAGATGCGATGTATCTAAGAAAGGGGGTTGAATTAGACCTTAAAACGTTTTTTAAGATTTTTGTTAAACGCAGCGGAAGTTTTAAGGTTTTAGATATCAATGTTTTGCTCAAAAGATACACTACTAGAAAAAAGGCATTTAGCCACGGATTTTAGCCACGGATTTGGCAAAAAATCCGTGGCCAAGGAGATTAGCCACGGATTGGCCACGGATTAGCCACGGATTTTTTCCGTGGCTAAAAGTGGCGTGGCTAACCTTCGCCACGGCTTTTTAGCCACGGCTGGGCTTAGCCACGGCCAAGCCGTGGCCAAGCCGTGGCTAATAGCCACGGGCAAACCGTGGCCAAGTTTGGCCACTTTTTCCTAGACATGGCTTAGCCGTGGCTAAGGGCCACGGATTAGCCACGGCCAGGCCGTGGCCAATCCGTGGCTAACAGCCACGGATTCGCCACGGCCAGGCCGTGGCTAATCCGTGGCCACTGGAAAAAAAAAAAAAAAAGCTAATTACACCCAAACCCGTGGCCCAACCCGGACCCGCGCCCCAACCCGGACCTGAAACCCGCGCCCCAACCCAAGCTTTTTTTTTTTTGCGCTCAAGGAGATTCGAACACGAGACATCAATGTTATAAATGGAGCATGTAACCGTTGCGCCAAGGGAGTTCTTTGGTTATTGATTGATTTTTTTTATACTTAAACTATATTGTTACAATATTTTAAACTAAAATTATCTAATAAATTTCATTAGTTTTATCAATTTTTTTAATTTAATTTTAGTAATTTTTATAAATTATTAACCAATTATTTTTTTTAAAAAAATAAAGATATTTACCTTTGACTTTATCGTTCAATATTCAACTTTTTTTTTATGACAAATATTTAATAAACTAATATATCAAAACAAAAATTATAACAAAAGTCTATTTATGTAATTTATATTTAGATAATAGCAACTTTAATTCGTGATAATTTGTCAATATCTTCGTATATGTGTGGTATTATATAATATATGTCAAGTATATATATCATATATATATATATATCTCAATATATGTATCTATTTTAAATATGTCCATGTATACATGTATCAATATATATATATAAATGTCCAAGTATATATATTGATAGATATGTATCTATTTTAAATATGTCCAAGTATATATGTATCAATATATATATAAATGTCCAAGTATATATATGTATCAATATATATATGTATCCAAGTATATATAGATAATTTATATTGAGATAATTAAAATATCAATAACAAAAATTTATCCGTGGCTAATTGTTTTTTTTCATTTTTTTTTGCACCACAGATAAATTTATATATATATATATATATATTGATACATATGTAAATTTATATTGATACATATATTTATATATCCAAGTATATATGTACCAATATATATATATATATATTTGTGACTAATCCATGGCTATATTTATATATATATATATATCATGTATATATATACATATGTTCAAGTATATATATATCAATATATGTGTATATATATATTTCCAAGTATATATATCATATATACATATATAAATTTACGTATATGTCAATGTGTATCTCATATATATTAATATATTATATGTACATTCTAATCCTCTATATATAGTCTATATGATATAAGTATATATCTATATAGAACATATCTAATATATGTTATAAATGTAGTGTACGTATATATAGATCCAATATATATATATATATCTAATCATATGTACTATATATATATGATCAATCATCTATATGAAATAAACATATATTAGTGTATTATATATCTAATATATGTTATATATGTACTTATACATCTAATATATATACAGCTAATTATATATAAATACACATATATATAAGTATATCTAATATTATACGTATGTAATATATCGAATCATTTATTATATATATCAATATATATAATATAATATATATATATTACTTAAATATAGCAAAAATTAATTATTAAACAAAAAGTTAAAGTGGTGTAGTGGTTTAATGCTCTAACTTTAACTAACAGGTCAAGAGTTCAAATCATATTTGTTGCAAAAAAAAAATAAAAATTTTTAGCCACGGCTAGGCCGTGGCTAAACCGTGGCCCTTAGCCACGGCCAGACCGTGGCTAATTTAGCCACGGTCTGGCCGTGGCTAAGGGCCACGGATTAGCCACGGTCTAGCCATGGCTGGCTTAGCCACGGTCAGCCCGTGGCTAATCCGTGGCCCTTAGCCACGGCCAGACCGTGGCTAAATTAGCCACGGTCTGGCCGTGGCTAAGGGCCACGATTTAGCCACGGTCTAGCCGTGGCTGGATTAGCCACGGTCAGGCCGTGGCTAATCCGTGGCCCTTAGCCACGGCCTGGCCGTGGCTAGACCGTGGCTAAGGGCCACGGCTTAGCCACGGTCTGGCCGTGGCCAAATTAGCCACGGCTAGGCCGTGGCCAAGCCGTGGCTAACCATTGGCGGCAAAACTGGCGCCAAATTTAGCCACGACATTTAGCCACGGCTTGGCCGTGGCTAAATTAGCCACGGGTAATCCGTGGCCAATCCGTGGCTAAAGCTCAAAAAAAATTTTCACCGAAACCCGTTGCTAATCCGTGGCTAATCCGTGGCTAATAGCCACGGATTTTTCCCGTGGCTAAAATCCGTGGCTATTTGCTCTTTTTCTAGTAGTGATAGTTACTGTCTGAAAGTACCAACGATAGTATCAAAACAAGTAAGTTATTGGTTCTGGAAGTACCAGCAATAGGACCAGAGCAAGTAATGATACAAAATATGCAAAACAATAATACGACACAAAGATTTATCCTGGTTCACCCAAATTGGGCTACGTCCAATTTCCAAATTTTCACTTAGGATAACCAGTTAACAACAAACAGTATTAGTACAATTACAATATAAGTTCCAGTGTAACAGATAAATATCAATTGATAGTTAAAAACTCTCGATACAAAGAGAAATAATAAATAGTTTAACCGGCCCCTGAAGCGAGATAGTATGGTTGGTTCTGGCGGTTAGTTCGCAATTGAACATTTCTATCAAGATCTCAGTGTAGCATGTTTAAATGTTCACTAAACACCTAACTGGAACTTCCAGTGCAACAACAACTCCCCGACCCAGCAATACTTCACAACTCAACTCACTCTCAAGAAATTCTTGTTCTTAGGATCTAACTCTTCATGTCAAAAGTCCCTCGAGAAAAGAAAACACAAGCAAACAAAAATTATATGATGATAAGAATCTTGATATTGAACTCAATACTCTCGTTTCAACTATAAGACTCTTATACAATCACACTCTCAAAGAGATGAGAGTTCTCGTGTACATAGGCACAATTTCAACGGCTATATTGATGAGAAAAAGGAAGAAGCCGTTGTGATCTTGATTTTAGTTGAACAAATCAAGTTCTGAATGGAAACTGGATTTGAACTTAGGGAAGTTCCAAGTGTGATTGATACGCTCAAATCATTCCTTACTAAAATGATAAAGATATGGAGTATATATAATAATATGAAAAACAATTAGTCAATTTTTATCTAAATCTTCCATTAAGATTTAGAACATATCGTAATTGATATTAAGGAAAGATATTAATTTTCTTTCCAAACAAACATGCGATAATATAAACAAAGGAAACAATATTTGTTAGGAAATCATTTGAATTTGAAAATGAAGAGTACATCAAATATCTTTTCAGTATTAAGGAAAGATATTAATAAATCAGATCTCATTCTTTCCAAACATGTAATAATATAAAAGAAGAAAAGAATATTTTGTTAGGATATCATTTGAATTCAAAAATCAAGTATACATCAAATATCTTAGAAGTATCAAAATATACCTTAATAATACCAAAGAGGTCAACAATATTCGAGATAAAGTCCATGGTTGGAGCAAGCGGTGGTTAACTTAGGCGGTGAAGGAGATTCTTATAAAAACGATTGCTCATTCATTGCCTATTTATATGCTATAAGTGTATTCCTCCTCCCATTAATTAATTAAATGGCAGAGCTGGTATCGGCTATGTACACCAAAATCATTCAGAGGTATGGGCTTTCGCAGGCTTTACTGTTAGCTAGGTAAGCAAGGGTGGCGGTTTATTGCAAATCCGAACTCTTTAGTGGCAAGATATTTCCTTCATTGCTCGTTCATGGAAGTAGAACTTGGATCCAATCCGAGTTACATATGGAGGAGTATATTGGCAGCAAAAAATCTGTTGCAACAAGGCTGTCGTTGGCGAGTCGGTTCAGGAGCTTCTATTGACATTAATTTGGTGTTCACTGTGGCTGCCAAGTGAATCAAATCCATTTGTGACTTCTACTAGGCCTGCTGATTCGGCGATTTTTCATGTGTTGGATCTTATGATGCCTAATTTATCCTCGTGGAATTTCTCAAAGATTGAACGATATTCCAATAATTGTGACCAGCAACTCATCTACTCAATCCCTCTTGGCTGACAAGTACAAGAGGATTGGTCCTATTGGTGGCCAGAAAGAAAGGGTGTTTACTCTGTTAAATCAGGCTATTGCTTGCTCATTCCTGTTGATGATCAAAACTTGAATAATGCTATATGGAATCTCAATGTACCTCCAAAAGTCCAGAATTTTATGTTGCGTGTGGTCTCAGGATGCCTTCCAACTCGTTCGGAGCTTTACTAAGATGAGTGTACATAGAATATTGAGTTTTACTTTAAATATAAGTTATTAATTGTTTGGATAAATAAGATGAGTATAGCTTATAAGATATTAACTATGAGCTCTTATGAGCTTATAAGATACCATGGAGTGTTTGGTAAAACAAATGAAATCATTCCTACAGTGCCAATTCTAGACTAAAGACCTCGGGGAGTTGAAATACTTTTTGGGGATTGAAGTCGCTTGATCACATGTTGGCATTGTTCTTTCTCAACGAAAATACACAGTTCATCTATTATCAGGAATAGGCATGTTAGGAAACAAACCTATTGATTCTCATATGAACATCAATACTAAATTATCTGATGATTGGGGAGAACATTTGAACAATTCGGAGAGGTATCAAAGATTGGAAGATAAACTAAACTACCTAACTGTTACTCGATTGGATATCTCATTTGCAATTATGGTAGCTTGTCAGCTTTTTAGTTGTCCTAACCAGTTAGCGGGATGCAATTACGAGGGTCCTAAAGTATTTGAAAAAAGTCACGAGCTATAGGATTGCTACACAAAAATCGCTGCCACCTTAACATTTTAGGATACACTCATGTAGAATATGTTGGGTCTATATGTGACAAAAGGTTCACGTCTGGATATTATATTTTCGTTGGAGATAACTTGATATCATAGAAAAGTAAGGAACAAAATACAATATCGAGATTAAGCACCGGAGTAAAATATCGAGCAATGGCCAACACCACTTTGTAACACCCCACTCATTATGACCCACAAATCAATCGGGGTGTTACACCATTGTGAGTTAGTCTGGTTGAGACAATTTTGGGAGGATCTTGATCATAAACAAACCAAGTCGATGCAATTTGTATGCAACAATCAAGCTATTATTCATATAACTAACAATCCAATGTTTCACGAGCGAACTAGACATATAGAAGTGGATTGTCATTTCATTTGAGAGAATATGTTACAAGATGCCACTAAAACCTCTCGCGTATCACCCAACGATCACATAGTTGATTGTGTTCGCCAAAGTGCTAAATGGAGGACGAATGAATGGAGGACGAGTTTGAATATCTTTGTAATAAGCTTGAAGCACAACATATATTTTCAAGCTTGAGGGGGAATGTTAAATATTGTAAATACTAAATAGGTATATATTTTCAAGCTTGAGGGGGAATGTTAAATATTGTAAATACTAAATAGGTATAGGTGTAGGTGAGATTATTATTTCAGAAGGATGAGTAGAATTAATAAAGGAATGTGTTGGAATTAATAAAAAGATAGGTCAAGATTTACATATAGAGCACACTAATAATGGATAAATCATCAAAAAATAAAAAGCTTTTCTCATTTGTCTTTTCTTCTTATCTTCTTCCCGTTGTTTTCTAGGTACCACAGTCAACAGACGTTTGTGAAAGGATATAAAATCAATCAATGACTATTCTATATTTTCTATAAGTTTCTTTGTTAACGTAGTTTATTTGTTGATTAAGAAGGAAAATAAATGAGTTAGTTAAATTATGTTGTATATACTTTACTCTTATGATTTTGTGAAAATCGTTAAAAGAAATATCTTATCTAATTATTTGTTTATTTCCTTTATTTTAAATATTGAATCTGAAAGTATAATAAATATTGCAATCTATTGTATTGATTTATAAAACCCAAAAATTAGACCAACTGTTACTTTATATATACATTAGCAGATACTTTTTTATGTTATAATTTTGTTTTCATATTTTTCATTTTTATTCTTTAATCAATTATGTTTTTAGAGATATGGCTCATATAGATAAGTTAAATTTATATAAAATGTGTTTCCTTCTTTGTCAAGTAATTAGGTTCATAATATATAATTAAAAATGGTTGAAATTATATAATATTATGTTATCTAACTATTTATTTATTTCTTATTCAAAATTTTAATTTAATCCGCATTTATGAAAGTCTATTGATATTTAAAGACTTATCTACGTCATGGTAAGAAGATTCAATTAAGTAATTTAAATTTTCATCTACTATTTTGAATAATTTCTTTTATTTTGTTTGAATATGAAACTATTCAGATCTCAATATTTAAAAGCTTGTTTTAATATCTTTATTTTGTAGAGAAATTAGTTTGATATTTTATAAAGACAAGTAGCCCTTGACAAATAATAACACACACAAGGAAAAAATTAAAAATTTTCATGTGATTACTTTTTTTATGCCAGCCCTTTTCATTTAGAGTGTGTTTGGCTAAACTTATAAGCTTCTCAAAATATTTTATAAGATGTTTGAGAGCTTATGTGCAAAGTGTTTGGCAAAAATTTTAGAGGAAAAGCTTATACGCTCCTCAAATAAAATGTTTAAGAGTTTATAAGCTATTTTTAAAAAGGTAAGAATTAATTTCATTTTTGGTCTTATAAGAAATATCAAATTCCACATTTAGTCCCGTATAAGTGGTTTTTACGCCACATTTAGTCCCCCCGGCCAAAATTTTGCAGTCAAGTTATGAAATTGGATAACTTGTTTGGCTACCGAATCTATGTGGCATTTTTTTATCTGTTTATTGAATATGTGGCACGTGAGATAGCACTGATGAGTGTATAATGAAATTAAAAAATAGATAAAATACTTATTAAAAATATAAATATAAATTAGTTAATATAATTATGCCAAATAATATAAAAAAAAAAGACTATATATATTAAACCATAAATATTCCAAAAAAATATAATACATAAATAAAATTTATAATAAAAATACCTATACACATAAACAAACACACAATTTCACACACACAGGAAAACACGCACACATAATTTCACACACACACACGCACAAACACACGCACCTGCACGCACACACACACATACACATGAATTCAAACCCCTCACCCCATCCAACCACTCATTTCCCCTCACCATGTTCCCCTCCAAACTCCTCCCCCCCTTCCCCTCCTGCCTGAGTCACTACCCACCGCCATCGCCGCTCACATCCTCCCACCACCACCACCCCTATCTTCTTCCTCCTGCCGCCACCACCAACACCGTTGCCATCTTCTTCTAGATCTAGATCTCCAATTTTTTTTTCCCTTTCTTCTCTCCCCCATCTACCATCTTTTTCTTCCTAATCCCTCCCCCTCCCCCACCTAACCACCCATCTTCTTCTTTACATGATTTTTAGATCTGAGTTTTTCTTTTTTTTTTTCAGACTTGAATTGTGTGTGTGTGCAGGTGCATGTGTTCTTACGTGTGTGTGTTCTAGGGGGTGTGTGTGTGTATTTGTGTATATAAATATTTTTATTTTAAATTTTATTTAAGTATTATGTTTTTTTTTGAATATTTATTTTTTAATATATTGTCTATTTTTTATGTTGTTTGGCATAATTATATTAAATAATTTATATTTATATTTTTAAGAAGTATTTTATCTATTTTTTAATCATTATACACTCATCAATGTTATGTCATGTGCCACATACTCAATAAACTGATGAAAAATGCCACATATGTTTGGTAGCTGGACACATCATCTAATTTCATAACTTGAATGTAAAATTTTGGCTGGTGGGACTAAATGTGACGTAAAAATCACTCCTACGGGATTAAATGTGGCAAAACGACTCTAATGGGACTAAATGTGGAATTTGATATTTCTTATGGGACCAAAAATGGAATTGACTCAAAAAGTAAAGATGTGGCAACTTATATTTTAAAATCTATCAAAGTCCTTTAGTTTCAACTAAATTAATTACAAATATTGCTATTACTGATATCATATAAGCTATACTCTATCTTATTGACGTGGCCGAATATCCACGAGGCCACGTCGGCCCCAGCTCAACACAAACCTCCAACCGTAGGTTGCACGTGTCAGAACGGACCTATCAGGATTGTGCTTAATGATGATTAAGGCCGAGCAGGGCTTGCCAAAGTGCTCTTGCACCCGTGTCTCCTCGACTCATTATCTTCCTTAGGGCTACGACATCCTCGATGATCGCCCTACTCCCCTCGGGTGGTCCCGTTGTGCCCCCGACCAGGTCCCATTCCATCCTCGAAGTGATCCCAGCAATAACCGTCTTTGACAGTAGGTGTACCCGACGCGCCCCCGGTGCGTGCCCAAGAATACTCTTGTAACGAACAGCAGGGTTGGGCCGGTCTAACCCTAGTCTAACCCACCCGTTTTCAATTATTATAAATAGTGTAACGTCACTGTTCATTGAGGGAGTTCACCTAATTCACTCTTACGCCCATTATTACCTTCCGATTGTCTGCTCGAATACTGACTTGAGCGTCGGAGGGTCTTCGCCGAAGACACTTCCGGCTAGGCTCACGTGTGTTCCATCCTTGCAGAATAGGACCCGACCAGCATTCACATTCCCCTACACGGACTTTGGACAAGACTTGGACATTCATACTCGAACAATACCTTTGCTCGGAGTGACGTGTTCTGCGAACTAAATCCGACCACATCACTTATTTATCCAAAACTTTAATAACTTTTTTTTAAAATAAGATCTAACATTTTATAAGCTCCTAAAATATTTTATAAAATGTTTTAAATAAGCTTAGTCAAACACCCTCTTGGTCAACTAACAGATCAGCATGCGAGATTTGTAAAATGAGAGCAAATGTCAGAGGGCAATTTGTAATTTCGAAACAATTGGAGATTTCATGGCAACGGACCAAATTATCTTATGGGTATATATGTGATAAATCCTGATTTATGTATGTTTAATTTGGCGTTTTTCTAACAAAACTTTGCATGAAAAACCTTTATGTTCTGGATCCATACATTGAGATCAGTCTTGAGAGGTGCTTGCCCAATTGCAGAACAAGTTTCCCCCAAGTCCTCCTTTCTGATGCATCTCAGGACTGTGAATGTCTCTTGAAACATGCTAGCATGCTCGAAAAGACGGTGATCCGGGCCAGAACGATCCAGACACTCTCACCGGAATCTTGGATATTGGCAACACAAAAACTGCTGAGAATGCCAAGATCATCTCCCGCGGCCAAGGTGATTTTGAGCGAATAACGATCCCCGCTGAGTTCTTGGTTTTTTATTTTGGTAGAATTTTACATGACGTTGCATTGTTCTGAGTAAAAACCAGTAGCATTCGTAGATTGTTGTGCAATGACTTGTGACATTTTTGAGTGATGGTATTGTGCTCCAAGTTTATAAGTACTTGATGTTCATCTAAAAAACAGGGACCAAAGTGTAATGTAATTAAAGAACGGATTCACTATTTTATAATTGACGTGATTTAGTTATTGATGGTTTGGTTGTGAATTTTATTCTTAAATATTCAATTAAACCATCAATAAACCAAATCATTCAACTTTTAATCATAAAAGTAAATGACTAAACTCTTGTGTACTTATGATACTAAGGACGGCTAGAACATTATGATTAAAGTAATTGGAAACAAATTGAATTAAGCCTTGATCGAGGTAGTTATTGTAACTTGAAATTTAAAAGGTAAAGGGTTTCAAATCAATTCTCTCAAACCCAATTTGAATATATAAGGGCTTCATTTGATTTGTTGGAGGATTGAATTCATATTCCTTAATTTGATTTTAGGGTGTTGGGCTATATTATAGAAGTTGAACTCTATATTTGATTTTGGAGTTTGTGTATTCATAAAATATGTATTATGGATTAATGATGTAGTTTGATTTAAGATATTGGATCGTATTGATTGTGTATGTACTATTTTATCCTTGAACTTAATCATTTTGAATAAAATTGAAAGGGTAAAATTATAAATACACAATTAATATATTCAATCCACAAATACAACTCCCATAATAATACACCCCCCATGAGATTGAATACATCACTAAATCATGTGTTCAATCCATATGATCATGAATTTATGTATTTTAATACATATCAATACCATAAATCAAATATGATTATTCAATGGATTAATATTTGTATTATAATGTATTATCGTCAATCAAATGAAGCCAAGCTAAAACCATGAAGTTGGCCAAGGATTTAGGTTCATAGCCAAGCTCTACGAGTCTGCACACACTCTAAGCTATCAATAACCATGTCACATTTTTGGAGTTTCCATAGGTAATTTAGGCCATATATTTTTATTGGGCCTTGCTTGTCATCTTGGATCCAATTTCTTAGCTTCGTTGCTGAACGGAGGGTCTAATTTTAATAATTTTGCACGTAATGTAAAATTTAGAAATGGCACTATGAGTGAAAAATAAGAATCAATGTTCTTTAATTCAATTTAGGATATAATAATTTAGTTAGTATTCCAGAATGTCAATACTATTGAAACTATCTCGTTTCAAGGTTTTTGGGTTTATAAGAGTCAAACACGTCCAAGACTCTTCATCGTAGGTCAAGGAATTTTCCTCCTCTGGTTGTTGATTCACTCGCCAATTTCGCCTTGACAAATTTTTCTAAACCTCGACCATCACATCAATCATAAAAGTTTAAAAAAAAACACACACAAACACACAATTGTTTTTCTTCCCTCTTAGTCATGAAATCATAATGATAGGTGTTTTTTCTTTGACAAACATACTTTACGGAGTGTATTATAAATACTAACACTGGAGATGGGTTTTTTGTATTTTCAACAAATTTCGGAGAGGTGTTCATAATAAATTATTTTGACCAACAATTAATAAAATATTGAATAAGGGTATCTTGAAAAAATACGTAATTTTTCAAATGAAAATATAACAAAACCTTAATGAAATGAGTTTTTTTGTTAATTTTACAAAACGTATAGAAGTAATGGTCATTTTCAATATTTAGAATTTTTTTTTTATAATTTCGACAAACCTCACGATGAGTAATTATAGTTTTTCCTTCAATTTAATATACTTGAAATAATTGGTTTCCAGAGAGTCATTTTTCCTCCCTAAAATTGATAATGAAGTTGATATTTGTGCTATTGATTTTTGATAAAATTTTTACTACGGTTGTCGGTCGTCACTAAAAAGTAGTACAGAAATTTCACGGGCGTGTCAAACTAGACGACGAGGTTGTATTCTATTCTATTATCTTTTATTGTCCAGCTGTTGTCTTCTTTTGCTCCACCTTTTATCCTTGGAATTGGTTCTGCTATCGTTCTTGCTCTAAAAGTTAGTTGTTTTAAAGGTCATTTGTGCAGATCTGAGAATCAAGATATAACCATGGATGAGTTTTTGGCTTCAGATCAATCAGAGAGCACGGAGCCCCGTGATCGATTCAGTGAGTCACCCACCCGTGATCGACTCAGTGAGTTACCGAACTCTTTAATCCATCTCATCCTGTCGTTCTTGCCCATGAGGTATGTTGTTTGGACGAGCCTTCTCTCCAAACGTTGGCGAAACCTCTGGACCTCCGTTCCCTGCCTTGATTTCACGAAGGAAGGATTCGACGATGATAAATTTCGAAACTTTGTTAATCGTACTATGATACTGTGGAAAAGGTCCAAGATCCTCAAATTCAAAGTTCACCTCTCCTTCGGTCCGTCCTTATCTAGTGATCTCGATTTGTGGGTGCGTTTTGCAGTGGAGAATCAAGTGGAAGAGCTTTCTCTAAGTTTGTTAAGCCGCGAATCAGATCAATACTGCCTACCACGGGGCCTCTACTCGTGTCGATCCGTTAGGAAATTATATCTTTCGGGTGGTAATCTGAAGATGATCCGTAGTGATATAGTTCATTGGAGCCAACTGAAGAGCTTGACGATCGGAGATGTGGACTTGAGCGGACATGCGCTGGAGCAACTTCTCTCTGCTACTCCTCAATTGGAAGAACTGATGTTGTGTTTTTATGAAGTTGTCCGTGAAGACTTGAATATCAAGTCTTGTAGTTTGAAAAGGCTGACAATTCACTTGTCCTGCTCAGATTGGAATGATGATATCGAAGTAAGGGAGATGAGGGTGCTGAGAATATGGGCTCCTAATGTTGAATCGTTAGAATTGTCTGGAGTTGTGTGCAGCAAGTGCTTGCTTATGGACGTATCGTCTTTATCTGATGCAAAGCTCGATATTCATACTCTGGAATACTGTGTAATCGAACGCTCATTTGGGTACGAATTATATGGAGAAATGTTGAGCGGCCTTCTTCGAAGCATGGTCCATGTCGAAAAGGTCACTCTCTCAGATTGGTGCATTAAGGTAAGGATTTTCAATCTTTAAGTCATTTTGCATTTGCCATTTGGATTTTGTAACAATGCAAATTTTAGAGGGGGGGGGGGGGGGGGGAGGTTGTTATTGTAATTATAAAAGATTGAGAGGGCGTTGGTGATCTAATCTAGATATTTCAAAGGGTGTGTTGGTGTAATTAACCCAAATTTCCAATGTAATTGTCGTAGCAGGTGCTTGAGGCCATGGAAGAGAAAGATTTACTTTCACCATTATCGGGTGTCAAGGTTTTAAAACTATACCCCCTCTATGATATACCCAACGGAATTGTGGATCTTTTTGCGATCTCCCCTAACCTGAAGATGCTAGTCATTGAACGAGGATCGAGTTGGTATAGTCATGATGAGGTCGGAATCCCAACTTTACATAGTTAGTTGCATCTTTTCATTTTTGTTCTTTTATTGATGGATCTGAAATTCAAGAAAATACGTTATACTTGTACAAGTAATCACTGCAACAAATGTAATATTAGGCGGCCCTTTCCTTTGCCTTCAAAAATCATAAAAATGCCTCCATTAATATATAAGTTGGCTTTTCAAGAAATACCCTTCATTGCTGCAGTCAGTGAAAAAAATTAAGGTTTTCGGTTTTCCCCTGTATACAACTCTGTAGCATGAGGGCAAATATAAGGGGGCAATTTGTAATTTTCAAAATAATATGAGATTTTATGAAAACGGACCAATCTTTATGGGTATATCTAATTGACCATAATTTATAGGGAAAATTACTTTTACACCCTTTGAAGTATAGTGTGGTTACAAATTAATTTTTGTAATTTTAAAAATTACAACTACCCCTAATAAATATATCAACTTAACAAAATTCTTCATTTATCAAAGCGAGACATAACTGCGAGTTGTATTTTTAATGTTTTCAGTGGGATTTTGAAATGAGATTTATATGTTATTGATAAATCAAACATGTAGAAGCTATATATGAACTCAATTGACAAAAACAAGAGTCGTGATATTAGATTATAAATGGTGATGTCTAGTAGTATTTGTGGTGGTATAAGTAAACTACCTCGGAAAGGTTGATGGAATTACAAAACCGATTGAGGAATTTTGTCGGGCTTGATGATTCGCATCTCTTGATGGTTTGATTGACTACTATAGTTGAAGGAAAGTTATATTTGGATATTTGTATTAATATTTACAAGGATGTCCTAAACCTCGAGGGATATTTGCAGTTTTTAAAATATGATGGACTAATTTGAAATTGTACTATACCTCGAGGGGTGTAGGCGTAATTTGCCATAATTTATGTGTTCCATTCGGCATTGTCTAACAAAACTTTGCATGAAAACCTTTCTGTTCAGGAGCCATACATTTATTATGACTGAGAGTTAACTCTCCTTAAGAAGTGTCTCGAGAGGTAATTCTTCCAAATCTCCCCAAGTCCTCCTTTCTGATGCATCTCAGGACAGTGGAGATTACTTGGTCTGTGTGCGGAATGTTTTCAGTCGTAGAATTCATCTTGAAACATGCTAGCATGCTCGAAGAGATGGTTATCTGGGCAAGAGGAATCCAGACATTCTCATGGGAGTCTTTGTTTTTGGTTACACAAAAATTGCTGAGGATACCAAGATCATCTCAGAGGCCGAGGTCATTTTGTGCAGATAAGGATCCTCGCCGAGCTCTTGGTCTTTTTTACTATGGTAAAAACTTTATATGATGTTGCATTGTTCCGAGTAAAAACCAGTAGCATTCGTAGATTGTTGTGCGATGACTTGTGACATTTTTGAGTGATGGTATTGTGTTCCATATTCCAGTTGTGGGTGTCGCGTGTTAATGTGCAAGGGTGCTAGTTTGGTGTGGAGTTTAAAGGTTAGCTTATTATGAGCGTTGTTTTGAATGGATGGTATTCAGGGACAGATGCAATGTGCGTGGCTTCAGTATTTGGAGCATTGTTGTGATACTCGAGTCTATTGAGCAACAGTATCACTAAGTGTGTGTGCGTGCGGGCCAGATGGCATGCACCACCGTGCAGACAGCGTGTGGATTAGAGGGGCATATTGTGCAACAATATGGACCATGGTTCGCCGTAACGGCCGCGGGGAACGGAACAGACTTAAATATTTCAGTTCCATTGCCATGTTGCGGAACGATCGCGGGCTGGAACGGGATTTTTTAAATAAAATTTTAAAAAATACATACAAATTTATGAAAAGTAAAACATATCATTAGTATTACAATTCCAAATATTATATAATTTCTTATTTTACATAACATAGAAATTTAAAAAAAAATACAATAGACTAAAAATAATTAATATTTGAGGTTTGTGTAATAAAAATTATTATCAGTAAAGCAATATAAAATATTTTATATTGATAGTACTATAATGTCATCAAAATAATTGTAAAAGTAATACTTTATTAATATATTATATTTTATGTAATAAGTTATTTCACAAAATATATTAACAAATTTATTAGTTTTTCGTACTACATAGAAAATAAGGGTCCAATCATAATTTTTGGCTAAAACTATTACTTTATCAAACTTAAGGTTAAAATTGAAATTTTACCCAAAAAAAAATAATAATTTTATGGTTTGCTGTAAGCCCCTTTGGCCCATATTTTTTCTAGGAAATAAAAAACATTTTCTCTCTCTAATCTTATCTCTCTCAACTCATTTCTCTCTCCAGAACATCGTCTTCAACCTTCAGATTTCTTCAGTGGAGTGACTCAAACCCGGATATTCGTTCATTCTGCGACATTGATGGGATGAAAATTTTCTTTCATCAATCCAAATTTTATTTTCATCTTCTTTTTCATCTTCAGTCCTGTGGCTAGTTAATCGGGAACGGAATTTCCTTTAACCAAACAAATTTTTTCCCAAATCCAAACTTTCAGC
This sequence comes from Petrea volubilis, assembly GCA_026212405.1. Classification (NCBI taxonomy): domain Eukaryota; kingdom Viridiplantae; phylum Streptophyta; class Magnoliopsida; order Lamiales; family Verbenaceae; genus Petrea; species Petrea volubilis. Next base: position 19,166,731 of record CM047877.1, read on the forward strand.
GTCCCCATAAACGTTCCGGCCGATTACTCCGGCTTTCCGTTCCTTATCGGAGTTTCGGTCCGAGAAATCGAACAGGAACGCCGATTTAGCCGATAAATCGCCGCTCCAACTCCGGTCCGAATCCGCGGCGGTTCCACTCCGTCGCGATGGAACAGCCACTGTCGTTCCAGTTCCGGAACAGACGTTCCGGCCGATTTCTGGGCGCGACGGCGAACCATGTTATGGACTAAGTGTTGTGCTTATGGACAAACTCGATGCACGCACTGTGTGGACTTGTGCACGCATCACGTGGATTTGTGGAAAATTATGTTGGCACTGGGCAGATCATGTGGGCATTTGCAGAGTAGGCTCGTGTCGAATGCAATGTGAGTGTAGGATGGCGAGCCTTTGTACACATGTGGGCAAAGATAGGCATCATTTAGTGCAAGTTGCGTGCGCTCATCATGCGAGGCACATATGGATTAGATAGTAAACTCGCAGACAAAGTGCGCATGCTGGTGTGAATAAGTGGTTAGCCGTGAGTGGTTTGGTCTAGATAATACTTGGCAGTTTTCCAAGTCCCTTAGGGTGTGCAATTGGCTGCAACAATTTTCTGACACAAGCAGCAATTGGTAGGCATAAGTGGTGGTTGTGTGTGGAAATTGTCCGGGCGCTTATCAAGTGTACAATAGACTTGAAACTACCCAAGGGTATGGGATGTGCCTCGAGCTATACAATTTTGGGAGAGTGTTATCTTGTGCGGCCTTGGCTTCCTTGTCTTGATGGATTTGTAATAATATAAGGTTGGGTACGCTGGTAAATTAATGTGTTGGTATTATATGTGTATGTGTACTGTGCTACTCGTGCCTTAGTGTTGAGTGGGAAAACACTAGTGTTGGTTAGTTTGTGAGGTAAAACTTGCGGATTTAAACGAGATCCGATCGCACCATGGCTAAAATCTAAGTGAATAATTTAGATCTACTTTTAGCCCTATGACAGATACCATCTTTAAATACATTCCTATTATAATGCTTTTTATTTTCAAATTCAAATTCAAATGCAAATGGTTTGCTTTGTACACTAATTTCTCATGCATTCGAAATCGAATTTAAATAATCGCATACATTATAAGTTCAAAAAATTGAATATCCGAAAAAAATTGAATATCAAAAAAAAAAAATCAGATAATATTTTATGAATACAATATAGCCCACTTAATTGATTACCAACTTGGATAAAAAAAAATAAAAAAAAAATTCAACCTCCAAGAATGCAATTTTCCAACAATTACAACACCTACTTTTTATCCAAAAAGTTCTTTTAGTTGAAATTTAGCATCCCAGCCCTAAATCGAGAAAAAGAGATAAAAATAAAAAAATTTAAAAAAAATAGCAATACCACCTGGCATGCCAGGTGGCACGCCAAAAGCGCCCCCTCGCCCAACAATCTTTTTGTGCCCATCTCCTCTGTATAAAAGGCTCGTTTCCTTCCTCTATGTAACTTCCCTTTGGAATTAAACCTACGCCTTCACACGACACCACCTATATAGATACAGATAGATATATATACACAACCCCTGGGCTATATGTATACAACATATATCTAATATACCCACAACACCGTTTAGGGTTTTTGTAGAAAAAATACAAGAAATTGAATTTAAATTCCTCAATTTTTTTGCCCCAATGGCAAAGAAGAGGAAATCCGATGCAACGCGGCTCGATGAGGTGGATCGAGGCATGTACACAACTTTCTGCAGCGCGGCCAACTCCCTTTCCCATCTCTACACCCAGGCCATGAACCAACAGCGCCTCTCTTTCCAGGCCGGCGAACGCCACTCGCTGGTTTGTTTGATGTTACCCCCCCCCTTGCTCAAAATTTTTCGTCTTTTAATGCATAATTGTATATGGGTTTTCGTTAAATTGAGTTATGAGTTAGTGAGATTGTCGAGATTCTTGATTCCTTCGTCGCGGACTATTGAATTCATTTGAAATAAAGTGATGAAATGGGGTTGGTACATTCGGGTGTATGTGAATTTGATTAAAGGCTGTGTTTTGTTTTCTTAAAGTGGTTGGTTTTGCTTATTCTGAAGGTTTATTTGAGCTATGTTTGTAAATGAGTTGCTTTGTATCTGGGAAATAATTGGGTCTCTATTGTCAGGTATAGACACTCAATGATTTAGCTTAGGTGTGGTATAATTTTGGTTGGGAGTCAAAACTGATACTTCTGGACTTTTTGCTCTAGGGATTTTCCAACATTCCTCATGTTTTTGTTGTTCTGTTTTGGATTGTAGGAAAAGCTTTATAATTGGATTCTGAGACAGCAGGAAGATGGGGTTCGAGTGATGACTGGTGACATACTCGCTTATATGCAGGTTTTTCTTTTTATGACCATAAAGTTGTGTATGTGATTCGTTGGCGGGGTGTTTAATCTTCATTTGTCCATATTGTGCATTGTGCTTTGCTTTCGTAATTCTTGTTCTGGGTTGCATTGCAGATTCTCGATAAAGATTTCTTCCATATGTACTTTCTCTTTGTTATGCATTTTCTGAAATCTGAATCAGAATCATGGTGATGTATCAATGTGTCAATTTTGCGTATGCTGTAATTGTGCTGGCTACAGGATGAATGATGTAGGAATGTGAGTTGCATATTCTACTAACCTCATAAAGCTTCTATGTCTTCACGCCCATCAGAGATGATGCTCTCGTAGGTTCCTTGGGGACATTATTTACACCAATCTTATAACTTGAAATGAAACACAGGAACTTTTTTGTCTTTTCTCGCCCGTGAGGTCCCATGACTTCATGGAATGGCACTTATTGATCACTAAGCTGGGTGGAATTCATGTGTAGAAACAGGAACTTATTCTAATCAGTTCATTTTTGTGTTCAAGGACCATCTACAATATAATATCTTAAGCCGACATGTCAATATCATCCAAGGAGTTTCATATCGTTATTTCAGTTTAATTATTTATGTTTTCCTTCTGCAATTGTATTATCCACCTGTTGCATCACCTGATGAATATTACATCAACACACACACACACACACACACACACACACACACACATGCGCGCGTACATGCACTTCTAAGAAAAAGTGATTTATTTATGAAAGGATTCATACTTCATCAAGGCTAAAATTTTCAGATCATATCTTTGATGTAAATGTGAACATCCAATGCTTCTTTAGAAGTGGCAAGAGTAAGAATTGGAATTTCATCTTATTATGCTTTGCGTTTTGCCTCCAACTATTAAAAGTTCTGCATGGTATTAGTTGGTGAATACTCAAAAAAAAATTTTCTGTGATCCTGATTATTTTAATTTTTCTTTTTCCGTTTGTAAGATAATAGTTCTATTTGAATAAAGATGATGTGCTTCTTTTCATGCTGTCTCGATATATCATGGAGCTATCTTAAGATATAAATTTCTTAGATATATGTAGACTAAGGGTATACACCTCGTAACGTCATAGGAAAAGATCCTATCTGTACTTTGTCGTAACTAGCATACGCAAACTATGAAAGTGACAGACTCAGATGTAATTTTTAAGCTGTCATTGTTAAGAGAGACCCCACTGCATGACAAAATGTGACATACCTTGTGCTAGTCGCCATAGCCTGGTCCATCATTGAGTAGATTCTTGTTGTAAACTAGAACCCCTCTTCTGAAATATAAGATGTGGTAAGCAAAAAATGCACTGGATTTATTGTTTTTGTGCAAAATCTATGGAAAAGTCCGTAACAAGCGATCAAAGCTGGAGTTTACTCAAGGAACCTGATGGTATTCGTAATTATTGTGTCCTATGGAAACTTAGATTGTTTCAATATTTGTTTTTGGTTGTTGGGTAACAGTTGTCAGGTTACTAAATCCAATCTCTGTCAATTTATCTGCGAACATTCTTGTGCCTATTTGGAGATTGGATGCACCAAATTCCAAGTGCACCCTTCTTACACTTCTTGTTCGTATCATGAATATTTACAGAATGAACTTGATTATGGAGCAGAGGAACCCCCGCCGTCCCCGAGGCTTCCACTCCAGCAGCAACAACAGCTCCAACCTTTAATGCAGTTACCTCATTCAGGACTCCAGGTATCTTCTAACGCATTTGGTCCCGCATCTGTTGGACAAGGACTGCGTTCGGGGAACTCAGACCAAAGCAAGAATTCTGTTTTCTCAAACGCTCTATCTAGTCCAGTGCGTCATAGTCTCCAACACTACCATCTATCACAGGGAGGTTACTCTGTGAATAGTACTAACCACACCAGAGATGCCAATCCTCCTAGTTCCAACGACACTTCAATGGATATGCACGCCGATAGCCCTGGCCACGATTCTCCTTACTGAAAAAACCGCATTCCAGTATTGGAAAATCTCCATGGAAAAAGGGAACGCATTTGCGAAAATACATGCAAATGTGGGCCAAATGTGGAAAAGCAGAGTCGTGGGGCGCAACAAGCTCGGGGGAGTGCTCAAGTTTCGAAGAAATGTCTACTTGGAGCATGAGAATGAATGGAGTGACATTTAGCTGGGCATGGTTTTGTTCATGTTGATGTTAATCTAGTGTTCTCCTTTTGATTTCTTGTTTGTCTTCTGTCTTCAGAATATTAACGGTGTTGAAGTATTTTTATATATGGTTTAATTTATGTAGTTTTTCTTGTGGCAAGCTTCGTCTTTTTGAGTCCAGATGCAAGTGTTACAGAAATGGCAGACTGACATTAAATATTACATAATTTTGGAAGTTTGACGGCCAAAAATATATTTGATTGCTTCGTGAGCTTTAGATAACTTTGTAATACATACAAAATTGGTTGCCAAATTTCAGCTTTTTCGTCTTTGAAATGATGTTTATTGAGCAATTTTGTCTTACGCTCTGCCAATTTTATTTAGATTTGATTGTCAATAACGGAAATGTTGCACGTAACAAACTTGTGTATCGATTATTGCCTTATAAGAAAACTAACTTGGAATGTTTATATACGAAGCAATGTAAAATTACCTTGTCTGCTTGTTTTTGGAATGTATGCTATTCACGCGTGTATGTATACGTATCTAACTTATGCATGTTTGAACTGTTGAGCATTTCGTATCTGTACGTGTATAAATCTAAAGTACATGTATTAATTTAAATACACTTCAGTTGGTTCTCTGCTCGATATTCAAACGGGTTTATCCCAAAGAGGGATTATAACTTCAATTGGGATGAACCTCTTGAGGTGGAGTCTGACCATTTGATCCTCGTGCGCTGTCTAATTGGATATTGTCCAATATATTTTTACAAATTAAAATTATGACATTATTGTATGTAATTCAAGTGAATAGTATCTCATAAAACTCGATACTAGATTGGCTTGCACAGTTATACCATGAGAATTCAACCTACCAAACGAGCTAGAACTATACAATAAGGGCTCCGTGAAAGGCTTTTGAATGGTTTATGAGGCTTTGTTTCAATGATAAGGTGGAGGTTTAGTAACCTTATGGCTATGGATTTAATTTTATGTAAACCTTAATTTTTTAGTTTAATACTAATTTTTTCCTACTATATAGTACTTTATATTTAGTTATTATTTGATGATGTTCAATTGTTATTGTTTGATTTTTACTTTGAAATATTAATGCAATGATTATAATAGACTATTTTTTTGTAATATATTCTAACTCGTAAACCATGGGCGGAGCCACATGGTGGTGAGGGGGTGCAATTGAACCCCCTCAAGTTTTGAAAATTCTATTATATACGTACATATGTATATTTATATGTAAAATTATAACAAATATGGTATTAATTGACTCCACTCAAAAAAATATAAATTTAAATAGAAGGGGGTCATAAATGAAAAAATCAAATAAATGTGAAAACTTTCTTTCAACTTTAAAATAGTCAAAAAGAAATAGGCGGCCTTTTATATTGAAAACAAAAATAAAATCATAAATTTGTATAAATTTATATCCACTAATAATATATTATTACAAAGAATAAATTATATTCTCATTCATTAATTTATTAATTTTTTTTTTTTGTTTCAAATTAAGAGGCCTACAAAATTTATTAAGCCCTACATAATTAAGAAGAAAACGTAATATACAAATCTATCATGTTAGTTAAATTTTATCAATTTGCTATTGTCAATAACACCAAATACACTAAAAAAATATTGAATTTCAATATATTTTTCAATCGAAAATAAGATTGTCGGAAATACTTTTGACACTTTTTCTAAGAATTGTTTGTAAAAAAAATATTGAATTTCAGTTTACTTTTCAATCAAAAATAAGATTGTTGTGAAAAATACTTTTGACACTTTTTCAAATGATTGTTTGAGAAAGTTTTTAATAGTTAGGTATACGGGGAAAGAAATGGTCACTGTCGATTGGTCAGCCTACGAGCATTGATCCCGCTGAGTGAGTGATCTGACTCCGCCACTATCGTAAATACATATATGTTAGGATTCAAATTCTTGTTATTATACCCCACGTCTCTAAGATGGGATATATGCCTATTAGGACAACATCTCAAAACAATTGTAATAAACTATTTATGTAATTGATTCACCGCAACTGATCAATTTTGAAAAAAAAAAAAACTGGCTTTTGAACGATTGCGATTAATTTTGCTTTGCGAAAAGCTTTGACTTTATTGAGCTTTTCAATACCAATGGGTGGGGCTCCTTTTGTAATTTATTGGACGTCACAATTTATTGTATCTATATCACTATATCGGATAATTTTTTTTAATGACAAACAGCATTTAGTTATACGGAAAGGCCAAATGATTCAAGATTCTCGAATTGAAGAAGAACAAGTTAATCTTAAATTAAAATTTTATATATGTATAGCATTAAATTAGTTATTTTTAATATTTTGATCTGATTGAACATTATTTGGACAAGTACCTTTACATCTGTTTCATTTCAACTAATACTAATATTTATTGGAAAGATTAAAATAATTAGGGCAAAATACATTTTGCCCCCCCCCTTATACTGTATCATTTGTAGCACTTACCCTCATATACTGTAGAAAACATCATTTACCTCCAAAAATTGACTACCCTAAATGTTAATGATAAAATTATCCATTATTTTTATCATGCAAATGCTTTCTTTAATTATCTTAATTTTGATAATGGTAGAAATAATTAATTTTGATTTTTTCTCAGTAATTTATATTTTGAGAATATCAAATAATTTTCTCAATTTATGTTCATTCATCAATTAAAATACTAATAAATATATAACATGTTTTCATCAATTATTTTTTTTATAAATAATTTATATTAACTAATTAAGTGAAATTGGTTAAAGTGATTTATTGTCAAAATATTGATAGCAAAATACTCCCCTAATCTAGTATGCACAACTAATTAATATTGAGCTGTTCAAATATCAATTTATTTATATTTTATTTTTAACCATTTATTTTTTCATTAAAAATATACAAAGATACATGCTTTACTTGAGAAATGAACATTTATAAATTAGAGGTTATTGAGATTTTTAAAATATATTATACTAAGAAAAAAAATTAAAAATAACTAATTACACAAATATTGATATAAAAATAATACGATAAAATATATGTATAACGAAATAAAGGATAAATTTGTCATTAGAAAATAAGGGAATTAATTTTAAGGGGGTAAATAATATTTTTGATAGTATAGGGGATAAATATTAGAACTGACATAATATAAAGGGCAAAATGTATTTTGCGCAAATAATTATAATGCATTTTAATTGACTTTCAATAATTCATCAGAAAATTTATATTTTGAATCGACGGTGATGGCCGACATTTGAGGCAAAAATGTGCCCTAGTCAAAAATTATAGGAGAAAGAAGAGAAAATCAACACAAAAGCAGCGCAGATTCGTTTTGGGGAATGCTGACATGGCAAGATGCCATTGGACAACAACTTTAGCACAAAGACCTAGACAGCACGGAATCTTAATTTCAAACCAAATTCAAATCAAAATATCAAAAATTAAGGCGGCGAGTCACCTCGAAATTATTCCCGCCACAGCGCCACCGTCTCAAATTTCACACAGTGGTTTTTCAATTTTCACACACGCGAAACAGATCTACGCCTGCTACTCACCGAGGAGATTCGTCTCTCTCTACATGGTACGACACCGACACAGCACTCCTTGTATGTATATTTTTTTTGGATAATTACACTCCTTGTATGTGTATGTATGTGTGCGTGCGTGTGTGTAAATGTTATATGAACGCGCGTGTGTGGATGATTTGTTTGTGTGTGTTCCTGATTTTGTTTAATCGGTTTTAGTTGTTTTCGGATTTTATTAACCTATTCAGCTTTAGCAGATTTAGTTCTTCCTTTTATGGTATTAGATTCAACAAATTATGTTCGGAATCGTCGCTGTCGTGAAGCTTTGTTATCGTGTTGGCTTTTATTGAGTTTATAATGAATTGTATTAACTTTGTGTGTGTTGGGGGGTAGGGTGTTGAGTGGGTGCTTGTGTGGGCGTATGGTCATGTATAGGGGCTATTGCGGGTTTAACTTGGATAATATAAACATTGAATGGGCGTGATAGCTCAAGAATGCATACAAAACCTTTGCTGACTTGGAAAAATTAATTGATTTTATAACCCTGAAAACAACATTGATTTGATATTCAATTTCTGCATATGTTCAACATTGTCTGAGAAAGTGCTTGAGATGAGGTTATTCCGATATGAGGTAGAAGCTATGTTGGACCATTTGAAACGGTTGAAGAAAAATGTTCTAAGTTTGTGTATCGAGAGGCTTAGAGGTATAAATTAACTTGTTTGGATCCGTTTTTGTCATTGATACGTGCATGTGGATTTGTCACAGGAATTACTCTTTATTGTCATTGCATACCCTGCCTCGCCACATTTCTTTATCTCTTATATTACTTGAAGGGTGTCTGTTCTCAGTGGATTATTTTGGTTGATTGTTTCTGGTTATTTGCGAAGAAAAGTGTGAAACAAGTGCAAATGTGCAACACCATGTAATTAAGTGACTTATACAACTGATTCATTCTCTTCCTGCCCAATTGAACTCTAAGCAACATGGAATTTATTTATCTGTATTTGTTTCTGTCATTAAAAGTCTCAGCATATATACATGTTTCTATGCAACGGAACATCAACTGATTTCATTCTTAGAAAATCTTCCATGAAGTCCCATAGAACGCAAAAGAGAAAGTTAATCGAGATCACTAGAGAGAAAGATGAATGCACGGCCGTTTCTGTAAAAAAACCTGCAACTGGAACTGTTCGGGCTCATCAGAAAGCAACAGGTTAGACCACTCAACTGGTATTGCTTATTTTTTTGTACCACTTATCTTGGGGTATGAATTGATTATGCTAAAAAATGCATGTTATCTTGTAGCACCCCCTAATTTTTTTGGTTAAAGACCCATATTATAATGTGTCTGTTGCAGAAAGTACAAGGTCACATCATTTGGAGCCTCAAATTCGACTGCAGGTTCCATCTGCAAAGATTAAACTGCAGCTTTTCCCAATTAATGAACAGACTCGCCTGGGGTTAGAGAAGGTACGAAAAATTCCCTCTTCCCCTCAACTGCATTCACACCCTTCCGAATAGGAACTATATGAGAAAAGTTGTTGCTTTGTTTGATCCAATTCGTTACAGGATGGTTACAATCCATTTTTGGAACTTAGTCTAAGTGCTCAGAAGAGGATATCATCAGTGGTTAGGCACCTGAATGCTAAGTGGGGAAGTTCGAGTGTAGCTGTAGGACAACTCATGCTCTTTCCCTACAATACAAATTTAGAACAAGTAACTTCATGCAGAAGATGGACTTCGAATGATAGTGCCATTACTGCATGGGAGGTGTATATTGATGTGGGCAGTTCTTCCTCTTTCCGCCTAAGGTCGGAAGCCTGTAACTTATGCTTTCCAGAGACTTTAATCTGGCAATTTGATAACCACCTACATGTTTTTCTTTCTAGGTATGGCTGGTACTTGAATCGTCACCAGGAGATATATGATGCACGTCGTAAATCTAGCCTTCTCGAGGCTCACAGAGATTCTGAGGGCAGGAGGAGAGGCTGCAGTAGAGCTTTGGGGATGCCAAATCATCAAGAGCTAATGAATGTGAATGCAGCTATGCAGTCAGATGTGAATGTGCTGAAGGCTTTGAATGTACCTGGTGATTTTGTGGTAATCTTTTGGGTCTATCTTTTCAACAATTTATTTGGCTTGTTGTATATCTATGTTTGGAAAATGTAGTGGTTGATGATATGGAACATTTTATATTGGTTATGAGTAATGATAGGCAATGTATAGATAAGGATTCAGATATTTGAAAATAGCGGCAAATGTCAATTCTAAGAGATGCCGAATTAAATCAGTTTCATGACATAACAGTGAGGAGAGTGCAGACCTTGTTCATGTTTTGATTGGTAGCTAGTGAGGTAGACAATTCAAAGGAAAGGTTTCATGGGTTTCAGATTTCTTATCTTCTGGGACCTCAGTTAAATGTAAACAGTTAATAGGAAGTAAATGGCAATTAAAGTTTATGGGCTATCCATTGAAATAGAAAATTTAAAAGATAGAATTCACAATTTTCTTGCAAGCAATATCTTGGCAACTTAAATCTCAGAGGTTCACTTGAGTAGCTTCTATATTATTATGTCTACAGTCTTCAGAGCATGTGTTAACTAGACTTCTGGGATCTCAATTCCCCCCTCCCCCCTTTCCCCCCCCACATCATTTTGCCTTTGTTATTTTTTTGAGTTCTGGCAAGTTAGTGCTTTCTGGCTATTAGTAGATCATGCAAGATTATTTGATAGTAAACATGTGTACTTGTTCTTGGTAGGATGATGAAGTGCCAACTAATGCTGTACAACTACACTCAACTGTACCATGGGATGATAATTTGACTAACTTGAGCATTGGAGGCCTTCTATCTGAAATATCATTGCAGGGCAAAATTAATGGATCAGATCCCAACTCGGCAAACAAATCTGGCATGCAACCCCTTGGACTAATATCTGACATTAGCATTGGTGATCTGTTGTCTGAAGCATCTTTGTTGGGTAAGATAAGTCCTAGCATGAAACAGGGACATGAGTCTTCCATGCAACCTATCTTCCTATCGTCTAGTGACATAAGCATTGGAGGATTATTGTCTGAAGCATCTTTACTTTCAAACAAGAACAAGTTAGATGCACAAAAGATGCAAGGTGGCCATGCTGAAAACCAGTCTCCATGGAGTGATAACTTCACTTCCTTAAGCATTGGATGCTTGTTGTCTGAGGCATCCTTACAGGCCAAGGCTGGCGGTAACCCAGAGTTAAAAGACAGTAAATCAAGCTTGCAGCCAAATGCCCCTTTATCAGATTCCTTTCATTCGCTTTTTTCTGCCCAAATGCCAAGACCATCGTGTCATGAACCGAATTTATCCATCTTGGATGCTGAAGAGACATGCCATGCTTTTCCCATTCAGAAACTTCAACCAAACCGAGATGCTGCAAATTCAAATGCAAGAGCTAGTTCTAGCAGATTTTACGAAGGTACAAGCTCAAAACAATTCCAGTTTCCTAAGTTCGCTCAGGTTTGTACTTTCTTTTTGGGAATTTCATGTGTGCATGATTAAAGTGTGATGGACTGTGAAGATGGATAAAGAGGGAGTAAAATCAGTGTTTGCTTATGCATTTTCCATTACCTGGAAGAAGAAGTGGATGGCAAGGAAAGGACTATGTCTTGGCTATAAAAAACTTATTCACTCATAAAATTGAAATCTCTTGCTAGCGTTTGATTTCAATTGAATTAGTTGATGTAAAATGTTTCCAAGAGAAGGCAATTATCTTTTTCGGTATGATGCATTCGCCAAAGTAAGATGTCCAATTCCAGTTTAATTTTGAGACTGCTTGCTTAGGTCGGTTTCTGGGACTATCTCTTGCGCTAATGTACATTTAGAGTTGCATCTGTATTTACGTTCAATGTTATCTTATGGAACATCCATCTTTGTTTCTGTACATGAACAATGAAACAGTATTTCCCAGGGATTCCTCTTGTCAAGCATTAAAGACAAATCCTTTGCCTTGTTTCTCTGGGAGCTTTTGATGTGGAAGAAAAGACTTTGGCCTGTGGTCTGTCAGACATCAATCAGGTCGGTAATCCATTATGATTTACATGTCCAACTTAATCCGGCGAACTAAGAAAATATGCATTGTTATGCCATTGTAGAATGAGTATTGGAGACTATTTGATCTTTTGCTACCGCCACTGCGTACCACCGGAGCTGGTGGAGACAATATTAGCTAAAGTTAATATGCAAGTTGGCAGAACTTCCATGAAAAGCAACTCTATTAAGAGGAATAACTCGTCAGCTCCAGATGAAACTTCTGGAGGACCATGAGACTCGAAATTGGAGTGGGTGAAGACTGAAGCTTATATGATCTTTCATGCAACAGCCATGATTCTTAAGCAAACTGTCCATGACTGCATTTTGATGGATTATTCAAGTAAGCCTCTTACTGGCTCCTATTTTTTGGGACTCGCATTTTATTACGTTTATTGTAAAATACGTTTATCCAAAATACAATCTTAGAGTATGTGATCTGTGGAATAAGATCATGTTGAGGTTCAGTTCCAGCCTCTAGAACAGTGAGTTTAGATCCTCTGGTATATGAGTTGCATTTTTAGGGGACACGCGATTGATTGGATATTCTGAAACTAGATTTATTAAGTATTTAGTCAATTATTTGCCGCTTTCTCAAATTTGTTTCAGATGCCAAGGTGAATTTTCCTTTCTGTCCCCTAGAAAGAATGCTACTTTTTACTGTTTCACTTGATCTCTGATTTTCTTGAACACCATCTCTTGATAAATAGTTGCAGTGAAAGTTGACTTTTAATTAGGTTTGAACGCATAAACCACTTGAGTATCAATAACCGAGCTGGGTTGGCCTATCAATCATTCTGATTGGGAGATCGTAAATCAACTTTGTTATAGGTCCATCTCCAAAGTTGATCTTCAAAACACACTTGGAATAGATTGAGCTTTTTGCAGAAGAATTCTGACTCTAAATACACTAGCTTTTCTCAATACAACTTGAATATTACCTCTGTGTGTGTGCGTTTTAACTGTTCTTTGACGCTAGCTTTATCACCCTATGTTCATGATCCTAATCCAACTGTTGATAGTTGGAGAAGACAAAGCATAATCACCTCCATTTTGTCGCTTAGTTGAACTTGTATTTGATCATCATAAGACTGACTTAATGACAGACAAATAGCTTTTTCTAATCTTCCCCTTACTCATTTCTTCTCCATCTTTGTAAGTGTAACGTAAAATCAGGTTAATCAATTCGACCATTATGGTCTCATCATTTTCCTTGTAGGTTACGTTGCGACTTAAGTATGTTAAATGCAAAAGAACCAGTTCATTGGGTTCTCATAATAATTTCAAGTTGAAATAAATTGAAAAAACTGTAGTTCTCAATTATTTTCAAATTCAATAATTATTGAAGCGATTTGAAATCTGTAACTCCAAATCCTTTATTTCAAAAAAATTGTAATTAATTACCAGATTTTTCCAACAAGAAAAGCTGGCATAATAACCGACCTAAAGCGGGTAAAGGCAAAGAGGACCATAAAATGCTGTACAGAGGCCACTTAATTCAATCAAACTGAACTAGCGATCAACATTCAAGATCAGATGTTACAATCCCCGCAAGGGTGACAAGAAAAGATCTCTTGAAAGCAACTTCTAATTTTGATAATATCACACTTGTTTTATGCACGAGAACAATTATACAGTTTAAGCTTCCTTTTGAGCAACCTAAAGGCGAAAAACCTTTGAGACTTGTGTTGGTCTTCGTTGTCACTTCACGATTCGTAATAGTTTTCGGTGAACTTGTTCTTGATCCACTTAAAGCTGTTCCTCAACGACGATTTGAGCTTACCTTCCACGGCATACATGTTATATCCAGCCACTCTCTTCTTCCTCTTGACCTCCGGATTGTCGCCCGGCCCGTTGAAACTATAAGATTTAGCACGATCTTCGAAGTCGACTCGTGCTTCGGCATATGAAGCTGAGTAATAAGGGAATGATTTGCTCTTCTCCATGATCACAACTCACAAGAGACCTAAGAAAAAGAAGAACATCTATTGCATTTTATAACGAGACGAGAACAAAATATATGGACCCCATGCAAGACAAATGTGTACGTTAGTGCGGCTTGCATGGGCCACGAGTGTGACCTTGATTTCAAGATAAAAGATTTGTGGGATGATTCATGTATGCCATCATAGGATATACATAGATAAAGCATATACTATATGACTCCCATCTTAAGATCAACATCGATAATACTTTAGTGGGATTATTACATAACAGACAGCATGATGAGAGATAATCGAGCTTTAATTAGAATTTTCGAAAAATAAGCAAGACAATATATATCATGTATGAGAGATTGCTCATGAGCTGCCTAAGGCCTATCTTTGAGAGAGTTTTTTTTAATGTAATCATTCAAAGTGATTGACAGGGTGGGTGGCTGTGGCAATTGAGGTGATGTTAACAGATGGTGGCCTAGAGCACTAAGCTAGTGTTCATTGTGATGGGTGGTGGGTCCAAAAGAAGTTAGGTCGAGAGGAGTTTAGGACCCACAACTGGCCCATTGGGCTTAAATATAGACAGCAATAGTGTGAGTACAAAGTTCCCAGTTCAAAGCAGGCAATTGGGGTTGTTTTCTATCTTTAATTCGTGGGCCTTTTGTGTCTTTTTCTGAACCATTGCTGGGGGACACTTTTTGTTAGTATAGGTGGATTACAAAAAATTGATCACCATGTGCATGTCTCTTCTGCCTTGCCTCAATTTTTGGGCCAATGGAAAAAGTTTATTGACTTACAACCAAAGTAGAATTACTTTTTTTGGGTACACATTGAAGAGTCGAAACAAAATTCCCAACGATTTACATGTCCCGGGCTGTCGTGATGAGCTATTCTGTTAGCACTCGAAGAAAGTACAGTATAATTTACCACATTTTGTTACTTGTCGAATTAGTGAGCAAAGACGAAAGGCGCCTATAGTTCAATGAATAGAGCGTCCGTTTGCTAAACAGAAAATCGTAGGTTGAATTCCTGCCTAGCGCATTGGACAATATACCTATTAGGTTCTATTTTTATTAATTATTAATTGATCTAGTTGCTAATGGGATAACTAAGAACTTGTTTGAATGAACTTAAAAAGAAGTACTTTTCGAGTTATATTTTTTTGTTTTTTCTTGTTTTGAAATTGGAGTCGTATTTTTTTCAAGCTAAGCAATTTTGCATATTTTACCCCTTATGTTAATTATCAAGTAATTTAGTGGGATCATTAAGGGCTGGTTTGGATGTGCTTAAAAAAGTTTTTTTTTTTCAAAAAAAAACTATTTTTGGAGTCGTGTTTTTTGTAGTTGAGCTTTTTTTTTTCAAGTCAAATGATTTTGCATTTGGATACAGTAATTAAAAATACTTTTATTTAAAACTACTTTGAATAACTTCAAAAAAAACCGCATTTTGGCTTTTAGTTTGGCTTCTAGTTTTCTTTTCTGAAATCCATTCATACACAATTTATTTTTCATTGAAGTGTTTTTTTTTTTTCCAAAAAATAAGTAATTCTCTTTTGAAGAAAACCCATTCAAACGGGCTTTAAGGAAGGTTTGGAATTCGAATTCTAGAGTTATTAAAATAATAGGGTTAGAAGAGTATCCCGTATTGTGTCTCTGCAGTATCCAAATGCGTATTAGTCAGCCAATGAGTGGAAAACCAGACGCTTAAGGAAAAAAAAAAAGAGAGGGAGAAATAAGTGAGCGAAAACAAAGTTTCAAAACACTATTTTCAACCTCTAATTATTTCTAGTGAAGCCCACACTTGACATTTCACCGAAATAGTTTATCACTCAATTAGAGAGGACGCATGAAAAATCGTTTTTTTTTTTTATTATTTTTTTTATGACCTTATCATAGGGTGCAAGGAGCAGCTTCAAAATCAGCAGCTCCATATAACAAAATATGTTTGCAGCAATTAATGAATCAACCATGCCTCAAATCACATGTCTGAAGCCCGTATACTAAGGCAATCAAAGTTGATATGTTGGGGGTAATGCAATCCAGTGCATTTCTCTTCTTGACGAATAATAGAACCAATTAATGTAGCTCTGTGTGTGTGTGTGTGTTTAGGAGGGGGGGGACCCCGGGGACCCTATCGTATTAATTTCAAATACAACAGCGGGCATCATCATCAATCAGCTATTCTGACTGCCAGCTTGCCTTCTGTTTTCTTCGTTTGCACAGAAACAAATTATGCTTCTACAGAAATTATGGGGAGAAACAGCGCCTGCACAGGGACGTTACGACAAGCTGCTACCACCTACAAACCAACTTCTCTTTGGGTGAGTCGATCCTAGCGACACGTGGACGTTGTGAGAGAGAAAAGTGAGAGAGTGGTGAATGCTCATAAAATGTGTGCGCGCGCGCGTGAGAGAGAGTGGGTTGTGAATGCTGATAATAAGAGTTCTGTGTGTACGCGTGAGAGAAAGAGAGAGTGGTACCTGAAAATAAAGTTGGAGAGTATGTGTGTTTCTAATTTAAAAAATGTGTGTATATGTGTGTGAGAGAGTTGAAAGTAAGGACTATTTAATTACCCACACATCAACCTTTTTTCTCTCATGTTTATAAGGGTGAGTGCCCCTGAGAAAGAGTGAGAGAGTGAGAGAGAGTGGTAACACCAAAGTGGGTGAAAGAGAATTAGTGTAAAGTTAATATTATAAAATTAATATAAACAAAAGGTATCAATTAATAATTCCATAACTCACTAAACATCAAAAAATTAATGTCTATCTCCAAATAATTTTTTGACTTAACTAACATAATTAATGTTGAGATGCAAAATGTTCATTAAGAAAATAACCAAAACTTCACGAGTTACTTTGACGTTGTTGATTTCAATTATTATTGCAATATCCCTACAAAATAAAAAAAAAATAATGAATTTATTAATACATTTTGAAAATACTTTTAAGTTAAATATAATTGTAAATCTATAGAAATTTTAGACCTTATAAGGGATACATGCCTGTAGAATTTTCACCCATATTTCAAATTCTTTTAGTAACCTATATAACACAAAATGTTATGTTACCGTACAAATCAATTTAGAATGTATATTAAGTTGATGAATTAAAATTTAACTTATCATTGTACGCATAACATAAGACATAAGATTCACAATTACAAAAAATATTGAGTGTCACACATAATGTTGGTGAGTATGAAATTGAGGGGCAATTGACGCCTCTTGGAAATGATACCCAATTGGGAATTGATGACCTCTCACATGCGCTCACACACTTTTTATCAACATTCACCACTCTCTCACTCTCTCACTCCCTCTTTCACAACATCCACATGTCGCAAGATGAATAGAATTGGGCACCTATCCACCTTGCCAAGATCGACTTAGCCCTTTTTTGAATAGCTAATAGCTGGTTCAGATAAATGAAATATGCTCCACCATGCCAGTCTTGTGCAGCCTCATGTTAGAGGGAAGAATAGTAACTAAGACATACACATATGCTCTATTCTTCTCAGACAGCCCATGTTAAGATGTATGTTTCAAATCAAAATATTGGAGCCTAAGATAGCCCCCCATGGTAAGAATTTTACACGTGCCACTGTTACGATAATGACACGGCGCAGCAGTTGCCTCTTAATTTCAAACAGCGCAACCCAGTGAGCATTGAAGTTGGCATGGAATGACAAGGCTAGATCAGGTGGCCGGGGAAGTCAATGTATCAATCACTTGATATACACCTCAAGTCTGTTTCATGATAGATATATGACCACCAAATTCGACATGCTTTACTCATGTAGACCAATGGCTAAAAAAATCAGCCCCATTCTCAACATCATCCGTCTTGATGCTTCCACATTGAGCCATTAGTATTCTGTAGATTCTCTTAGAGCATACCTCGCCGAGTCGTCTATCATCATCCAAATAAGCTTTCTGTGGTTAAATCCTTGAGAAGAAATTCTTTCTCATGCACCTTGCAGCGTTGACAAGATATCATCAGCTTTACATTGGAAAAAGAAATAGAACAAAGAAAAAAAAGGAGAAAAATCATCCTATGTCGCCCCAAAATACACTCCCTTATTTTTGTCAACGAATAAAGCTGGAAAAGACAGAAAGAACTACACAGCATATTTTCTTTCACACTAAGCTAAAATAGTTTAGATGACTATAATGACAGAAAAATTGAGTCAGAAGAAAAGAAGCATTTCTGAATAACATAAAATCTTCTTACACCTTACAGCCTTAGAAAGGATACTAATCCTATATATGCATCTACAAAATATAGACCTCTCACCTCAGAGCCCCCGCTGAAGCAATATTCTTTCAAGTAACTGATGCTGAAAGGTAGCCGATGTGATCCACCTCAAGCAAGTTGTATTCAAAAAGCAAATTTCAAATAACTTTCTCCAGAAACACCAATATCACCCATCTTTTTTTCTTTAATAAATCTAATCTTGAGTCAATACTTTTCCATTGTTCTCAAATTTTTAAAATCTGTCCTCGAAAAGAGGAAAGTCCATTTCCCCTATAGGGAAACCTTCCTTTTAGCTCCAGGAACCTTTAGTAGTAATACAAAAAAGCAAAACACAAAACCACTATCCCTTGCAATGTCTCAGAACAAGCAATTCAGAGGTTTAGATTGCGGAGATAGTGGACATCAGCTATAAATATCTGTCAGCAGATACAACTCTGAAATGCTTGGATTGTGATGGAGTGAAACTAGAGACGGTTGAAGCCAAACGGGAAAGTAAATATTTCTCATAGAAAAAAAGGGACTCACAGATTTAGAAGGATCCATGTAAACACTAAGAAGAGATTTCATTGTGGGGTATTTCTTCCATATAGCTATAGCAAACCGCGGCTGCACCTTTGGGATAGCTACCAATGCTTTTAGCCTGCACGATTAAATAAGCTAAATAAATACTATGGCCATCATCATCTGATACAAAAAAAGAAGCATCATCATCACGACCAATTGGCAACAACAAGTTTTCCGAAGAAAGGTGATTTCATAAATTCACATGTACCATTACTAAACATAAAGTTTTACTTCAATTTGTCTCAACTGGAAAAATGTGGCACGCACACTCAATTAGCACAAATTTATATGATATAAGTTTTAATCTTTTATTGAGCCAGCCTTAGGTTAACTTTTAAAGAGATCTCTCTACCTTCAAAGGAGACTCGAACCAAAAATATAAAAGCCTCTTAGGACTCACTGAACTAGTCATAGATTATTAAATAAATTTCAATCGAGTGAGTTCAATAAATGAGCAACTCGACAAATTTGCTGCATCATGCTATCTAACCACTACCCAAGTTGTTAACCAACCAAAAAATGTTGTAAGCAATTTACTACTTGGCCCCATATCTCATAGGTTTTTGGATTACCATACATTTATTAACTAAAACTTAGGTTTTTGGATTACCATACATTTATTAACTAAAACACTGACTGCATAGCCAAAAAGGGCAGTACAAGGAAGCCTCTGTTGACAGATCTAACTAGCTTCAATGAAAATTATTTTGGGAATATCATCAAAAAACTAAACAAGGTCATCAGAAAACTAAAAAGATGTGGAGCATTATTAAGTGATATGGCATCTGAGATTAGGATGATAAACAAACAACTATTTGCAAATTCAATTTGGAAGAATACTTACCACAAGTTCTTCTTTATCAAATTCTTGTCGATGCAATCTTTAGGTATAATAGAACCATTTGCATTAACCGATAACCTTGTCAACTTTTTTCTGCATAAAAAATTAGACAAAACCGGACAAAGCATCAAATGACAATACAAGCATAGCTGGCATCCTACGTTTCATCTCTTTGTTAGGTTTATAATGGGATGCTTTGAATCAGTCAAATTAATCACTCCAAAGTCAAGTATAATTCCATCCAGTTAAAAATGAATGTAATCCAAAATGATGTCCTCTTGAGTACCCAGGCCATAACAAGCTAACCAATCAAATCTATTATGCATAATCTTCAGATTCTTGAGACATGTCAATGAGTATGAAAGGTGTAAATGAATCACAGATATGAAATTTTGACTCTATTTTAAGCAGCATAACTCAACCTTGGTTATTAGGATCACATCATTGAAATTGATGAAAATCCAGCATACATACACGCCACATTCACATATTTTTGCTCATTCCTGAAAGAACAAACACAATAAGGATTAAGGGTTACCTAAATTGGCAAGAGGCAAGGCTGCAAGTCAGACCAACTACATGTTCAGCTAATTCAGCTTCATCCACACACTGCCTTGAATGTACTTTGAAGAAATGAGTGGCTAACTTTGTCAACACCTATCAAAGAAGGTTAGTTTAGCCCCCTAAAATCTAATCATGACTACAACACTCCACGCACTCCAATTTCACTGTTTCAATAACCTCTTCTACAGCAGGGCGCTTCCAATCAGTATAGTTCGCAGGGTTCTTGTACTTTGCTTGTTCCCTATACCAGTGGCACCAAAAGTAGCTTAATTTACTGATTTGATGAATTAAGTATCAAAAACTACAATTTAACAGCCGTCTCAGAAGAAATTGCCAAGAGTTCATCTAAATTATAAAAAGTAATATACCGACAAAAAGCAATCTAATATCTAGGGACTTCTGCTAGGTAAAAGTATCTCATAAATGTATTATAGGTAAACACAAGGGATAAACATTTTTTACCCTCCAAACTTTTTGTGTTTTTGGACTTTACCATATGAACTTTTTTTTTTGGTTGTTGTTTGCCATCTAAACTGTGTTTTTTTTATATATTACCATCTAAGGGCATTTTCTGGTGGAATATTCCGCCGGAGTTCCATCACATGCATGTCACGTGACTTTAAGTAAGGGCAAATGCGTCATTTTATATGGGATAAATACTTTTAACCCTCCAAACTTTTCACGTTTTGGGACTTTACCATATAAACTTTTTGGTTTTTTGCCATTTGCCATCTGAACTTTGCGTTTTTTATATATTACCATCTAAGGGCATTCATATGTATGTCATGTGACTTTAACGAACTGAAATGATACATTTTCCCTTAGCTCCACCGAAAAATGTAACGTGCAAAAAAACGCAATGTTCAGATGGCAAACGGCAAAAAAAAAATGTTTATATGGTAAAGTCTCAAAAAGCGAAAAGTTTGGAGGGTAAAAAATATTTATCCCAAAACACAATTTAAACATGGATAACTTGACACAGTGAAGCATATAACTGTTAATATTAGGCGCTGAACAAAATGACAGAAGTAAAGATGTAAAATATCGATACATGTAATAAATACATAGTTAAAGATATTTGAGTGATGCACATTGCACCATCTTACAAGGATTATAACAATTTAATGACAAGTGAACAGCATCAGGCAACATTCAGTGGTTCATACAACATGATTGAGAAAAGTCAAGTCAAGTGATTCTTCAACAGCAATTAGCTCGATCAATTCACCTTACACCAAGAATGCCATCTTGGCCCGCAATTTTCACAGCAGAATATTCATACTCTTTATAAAAATTACATCAGAGAAGACAAATGCCAGAACACAAATAACAGTGAAGCTTCATTCACCTTTTATTGATGTAGGCCATTAGCCTATTTTCACAGCAGAATATTCATACTCTTTATAAAAATTACATCAGAGAAGACAAATGCCAGAACACAAATAACAATGAAGCTTCATTCACCTTTTATTGATGTAGGCCATTAGCCTATTTGTGGCATAACATATAGTGTGATGGGGATAACGATGCTGAACACTCTGAACATGTTCGAGAAGAGATTCATTCATGACAAGGTTACAGAACTCTTCAGCCTCATATATAATTAGCACATAAGAAATCTCAATCCTTTCAGATGCAATCTGAAATATCAACATGACAAAGTCAATCATGGCTGTCAGTCATCAGTTAAGCTATACATGTGACAATAATAATTTGGGACAAAATACACCATTCTTGGGATTTTACATAAGGTCAGCGTTCATCGTTACTTTGACCAGAGCCACATAAATTGAGATTGAGTTGTTATTAAATTCTTGGGATTTTTCTGTTCAAAGTCATGCTAATTTTCTAGACAAAATTGATAGCATACCCTCATTCTTTTTCTTATACCCCATTTCACGGAACCAACGGAGCCTTAGATTTCTTCATCCTTTATCATTTACAATTCTAAAACAAAAGACAATGGCTAGACACAAGAGCACAACTATGACCAAGGGCAACAACTAAAATCCAATGAAAAATCAACAATCATGTGGAGTGAGAATCAACACACACACACATAAAATAAATAAATAAATAATGAACGAAAGACAATAAAGAAAAAGTGGGAAAAAAGAAGAACAAGAACCATATGTAAGAATGGAAAACATCCTAGTATTTTCGCAAATTGATACATATCACACATGCAAAGCTGGTTTGCCAATAGTTTTCATGGAAGTCGAATATATTAGAATGAATCCTCATTCATTGTTGACCATCACTTACTAGTGAAAAGAGAACTTACCACAGAAATTTCTTCAGGAGCCACCATAGACCATATAATAGTTCTTTCAACTGGATTTGATGTTATGCGATATTGAAGCCCTTTTCCTGCAAACCTCGTGAGCAGATGTCCTAAACTAAGAAAGGAAAAACTAGCTTAGACAACTAGCAAAACAGTGAGTGGATTTTCTCTTACTTTCTTTCTTTCCAATGTCATCATTTTTTTATTCTTTTTTTTACAGAGAGAGAGAGAGAGGGCCAATAATACTGTAGCATTTACAAGTGATGGTAACATAAAATAAAGAAAGGTCCTACCTCCAATTGATCCCAGTTCGACCACTTTTTTGTCAATTTCAGCTATTATGGATTTTAAAGCATATTTCCCCTTTTCCCATTTCTGCATTTCCTTCTTACTTTTTCTCATCTCAGCAGCTTCTGCCTTTGAAGCAGCTTTGAGTAACTTCTCTCGCTATGTTTGAAAAAAATCAAGTAGAGCAGTTACTAATTTTGTCAGATAAATCAACAAAATGCAAGCTAACATCCATATATATACATTCCATTTTCTGTACACTGGACTTACTTCCTTCTGTTGTTTCTTTTCTTCCATCAGAAGAAGTCTCTCCTCCTTTGATATTCTCTTGGGCTTCATTGTTTGATCTGCTTTCTTTTTCTTTTTCACACAGTGTCCATTGTTGTCTTGTTCAATCGAGATTTGATCCACAGACTCTAATTTACTAGCTTTGTCATCAGAATCAACACTTGCCTACAGAGATCTTCATTAAAGCCAGTTAAAAGAGATAATACATCAAAAGAAGAATAAAGCATGCCTAGATAGATCTATTAATCCAATCTCCATGCATCACAATGTCCAGTTATAGGGAGAAATATTAAGCTCTGATAGACAATTTGGATTTTAAGGAACAGATCTGCAAGTATGCTACACATGCAAGCAATCTCATAAATAATAGAGTTCAATCATCAAATATGATAAAAGGTACTCCAATTTCCAAAGAACTGATTCTGAAGGTAAGACTACCGGTAATTCATATGCATTAGGACAACGCACCAGAGATATGCTTTCTCCCAATACATTTGGACTTGAACAGCCTTTCAACATTTGTGTTTTGCCTGAAAATCAATTCTGAGCAACTTACAAGAGGGTTTCATTCTCACTTAGTAAAAGTAAAGACTAGAGCCGAACTGAGATGAGGTGATAGTATCAAGGATCAGATGGGTACAATACCAAGAGAAAACGAGGACTCAACAAATCTGGAGTCAAATTCTGACTCATCTGTCAATTTAGCAGCAAAAACACCTTCAGTATGCTTCAGAGCTCCAAATCCACCCTTTTCAGACTCATTGTCGGACTCCACGCATATGAATCTATTTATTTCTAAAACCCAAAAAAAAATATATTTATTAAAAAGGACCATTGTCACACCACATCTAGTTGTTTAAGGAGATGGGAGAGGGACAATTGCTCCATATAATGCCGCTAAAGCACTACACAATTAGTGCGTTATTGAACTACTTCATCCACATGGTAACATAATATTAAACCATTTGACATGCATATGATATATTTTGTATTTAGAAATACAAGATAGTAATACAAGTAGATAGGCATGACTAGTAACACAGTGAGCATACATGTATGAGTTTGTCATAGATGATAGAACAAGAGATCAGCAATCAAGTCCATTGCCACAGTTGTAGAGAAATGGCATATTCTTTGCCTGGAAAAGCCAAAAGCTCTTGAAGTATCAAAATAAGAAGTGAATAATACTTCAACCAACCACAGTAATCAAGTTCAGTAGCTCAATGCTGCTTGGATTTCATGGATATTTCCTAACAACTCTCCCGGACAACCTTTTGGTTCAGGCCCATAAAAACCCCAACAACTAATTCAAAAGAAAGAAAATATTTTATCTCACCAGCTGAGTCATGGTTTGAAGTCAAAGAACATGGAGGTCCACTGCTGGGGACTCCTGGGTTGCATTTGGCAATTGAAGCTTCAGATTTCGAAAGCTCAGACATTGGAGTGTCCGCAACTACATGTTTCTCATCAGCTAAATCCTCACCTGAAAATACAAAGCCATTTAACCCAAAAACCATACGGTAATATAATTAATTCAACGCACTGATCTAATTATGGTTTATTTTATACGTCACCACTCACCACTACATAAGAATGACAAGGCAAAGAAATTTCACAAGAAGAAAGAACTCATTCGGGTTGACAAAAATCAAGAGTCGATAAATGTATCTTTTACTATAAGCATGCCCAAAAAGTTCCTTTGTTATATATTATTCTGGAAATGCGATGAAAAAAACAATCTCAAGTTATTTAAATAGCAAATTGCACAGAACCTCTACTAGAAACTAGCCCTGCATTTAGGAGAAGATTACCACCCTCTTAAAAAGGAATCAGAAATTCGTCCATCCATATTCGGCCCACATCTTCAAAATTATTAGATGTGTTTGCAGGGAATTAAGAACTCCAACACTGTAACCAAGAA
>CM047877.1:19192289-19217289 GCA_026212405.1 Petrea volubilis
ACAATTGTACCCTTATATCATTGTAAAACATAATTATGTTATAAATTCATGTATTAAAATAAATTGATAAAATTAAAATAAATAAATATATAATAAATATAGTATATAAATTAATATAATGAAATATTTGTTTAAATTGTGTCAAATGACAACTACAATCTTATATAACTATAAATATAATTATGTCGTAGATACACTACTAGAAAACAGCCTTTTAGCCACGGATTTGGCCACGGATTATGGCCAAAATCCGTGGCCAAATAATAAGGCTACGGATTTGGCCACGGAAAATTTCCGTGGCCAAAACTGGCGTGGCTAAAACTGGCCACGGATTATTCATGCTGTTGGCCACGGATTTAATAAAAAAAATTTAAAATTCTTATTTAATTTAAATTAAAATTAAAAAAAACTAATATTAAATTTTTTTTTTTGGCAATCCGTGGCCATATTTTTTAAAAAAATAAATAAATAAAATGTTGGCCACGGCTAAATCCGTGGCCACAAAAAATTAAAATTCAAAATTAAAAATATTATTAAGGTGGCCACAGATTTATCCGTGGCCAATAGTAAAAAAATAAAAAATTTTAATATATTGGCCACGGATTTATCAGTGGCCATATTTTTAATTTTTTAAATATAAATAAAAATTGGACACGAATAAATCCGTGGCCAATAATAAAAAAAAATAAATTTTTTTAATATTTTGGCCACGGATTTATCTGTGGCCATATTTTTAATTTTTTAAATAAAAATAAAAAATGGACACGGATTTATCCGTGGCCAATAATAAAAAAAAATAAAACATTTTCCGTGGCCATATATTTTTTTTAAAATAAATAAAAATATGGCCACGGATAAATCCGTGGCCAAAATTAAAAATATTATTTTTTTGGCCACAGATTATAGCGACGGAAAAATCCGTCGCTATATTTGCATAAATTTTCAATATTTAATTTGATATAATATACCCCAAAACCTGCAATTTTTTTCGAATATTCTAAAAATCAACAAATCTAATTACTAACAAACTGTATATCAATGTAAAACTAATAATTCATATAACATATATATAATTAATAATTAATATTATTCAATAAGTTTAATACATTAAATCATACATAATTATTCATACAATAATGCATATATAAATGTTTTTAAAGATCAACAATCGGAACATCATCGTCTCCACCATCCTCATAATCGTCGTCATCATCGCCTTCATTTTCATCCCGAGCAACAGGAGCAGACGAAGTAGAGCCCTTCTTACGCCGCGGAGCTAATTGACGCGTGAGTTTCTTTAGGTTGGCTGCCATTAGGGACACAGTTTTCTGAAGGCCGGAGATCTCTCGACTATGCTTTTCTTTCATCTCGGCCATCTTCTGACTGTGTTTCTCCTCTAACTCGCTCATCTTCTGTGTGAGCTCCTCTGTCTTGGGGTCAACCCAAGTATTTAAGTCGGTCCATGAGCCAGAAGACTCAACTGTCACGGTAGAGGGTCCACCGGCAACCCCATACCAACGACCCTTCTTTGGACCTCCGACTGTCTGCTTCCAAATCTAAAACGTATACATATTTTTAATAAAGTATATATATAAATATATATATACTTTAATAACTACATATATCTAATAAATACACTTTTGAATGTTACCTCCAACTTGTCGGGCTGCTGAATAGGTCCCCCCTGTGAATTTTCGACGGCTCGAGAACAAGCTTCGTCATAATTTGCTCTGAAGCTCTCCTGCAAAAATAACATACATAATTGTTATAAAAGAATTTTTAAAAATAATAGGTGACGATAAAAATTATTATAAAACTACCATAGTAGCCCTTGCTCGGTCATCGACATAATGCTCAGTTCCATCATCGGCAAGTGTACAATGGAGGGTCACAAATGTCTCGTCTACTGAAGGTCGATGTCCATATTTCTCGGTCTGCAATAAATATGGAGTAAAATATAATGACAGTAATCGGACAAAATCGTAAAAATCAACACTACTTCAATTAATTAAATAAATTACAAGGAAAAGTAATGACTTACCAAGTGATCTTGCCACTTTAGATGAGATCTGGCTCCTCCCTTATGGCCAGAAAATTCCCTTCCGTCACATGTCGATGCTCAGTTTGCCCTGTTCTGCTCCCGTATCCTCTGAAAATCTAGGCTGCCCCATATGGCCCGTAAAGCATCCCAAGATTCCTCACCTATCCAATTGGGCCTACGGTTGTCCCTACGAGCTTTAGCCAATCTATTTTTCAGAATTTCCGAACCCTTATGCTCGAAGTTCTTCCAAATTCAGCTCGAATGATCAGGCCGCCAAAAGAATTTTGTCTAACAAAAAAACAAATAAAAAGAATCATATACGAACAAATTATACTAATAGTTTTCATTTAAGTTAAGTAAATAGACATATCCTTAAACTGGGCAAACCACATCTCATGAACATCTAGGGGGATCTTTTTCCAAGTAGGCCACGGTCGCTTGAAACCATTCTCAAGTATCCGCCCGATCTCCTCGACACATTTCTCTTCGAGATCAAACCTATTGTACAAGTTAAAAAAATAATATTATACACTGCACTGCACATAAAATATATAGAATATATATCTATTTATTGATAAGAAGCAAACTTATATAAATCAATTTACTTACTCTTTTCCTCGTGGCATTATTAGACGCTGATAGCCACCGTTATCACTGTTTTGAGACATATCGGTGGATTGACCTTCATTCATCGGCGTTGATGGGGCGGACCTTAAGGTAGGGGATGGAGGATCTGATCTCGAACTACCTAAACGGATGTTGAGATTGGTCGGTGGAGGCATATGCCGATTAGACCCTGAGTTCGATACTTTCTCCTTGCCTTTGTTAGATCTCCCGGCCATCTGTTTCAAAAGTCTCAACAAATTATCAACAAAATTAATAAATTGTTAACAAACTGCACAGCAATAGATCACATATCAATTATGAATAAATACAAAATAATAATTCACAATATCAACTATATAATGCTTTTCACAGAAGAATTCATGACAATACCTCGAAACCATCAACTACGTGAAACATTAAAATAAAAACCCTATTCATCATCTTCATTCTCTTCATCTTCATCTTCATCATCATCGTCGTATTCAATCGCATCATCTTCTTCATCGTCATCATCATCAAATTCATCCTCCTCGTCATCGTCACACTCGTTCGCTTCCTCTCGTATCCTATCATCTTCAAGTTCATTATGAAATGCATTATTGTCAAATATCACCTCTTCTAGTGGACTATCAACATCTACCAAAACACCCGTGGGTTCATTATCGATCACAGAATTCACAACGGGTGAAGATTCTTGCAACAAATCATCAGTAACAGTTTGTCGATTGGCTACTCTACTTCGTGGTCTGGTTTTAATTACAAAACGCCAATTCAATTTATCCCTCCTTGTGTCGGGATACGGTACATAATATACTTGAGATGCATGTTGTGTAATGATGAATGGATCATCTTTTGGGTATCTCTCATTAACTTTGATCTCTACAATGCCATATTGCGGGTGTATCTTCATACCCCTCTTAGAAACAGTGTCGAACCAATGACATTTGAATAAGACAACCTTCTTTTCAGGTACACCGGGATATTCTAACTAAATCACTTCTTTGAGTATGCCATAGAAATCTATAATCCCGTCGCCCCGAACACAAACACCAGCATTGTAAATGTTCATACGTTGTGTGTTCTCATCTATATGAAAGGCATATCCATTCACAGTGTACCTTTGCCATGTCTTAACCTTACGATTTGGACCCCATGCCAAATCACGTAAATTTTGATTAGCGATATTATTTGTGGGATCATGAACCTACACAAATAATTACGCTGTCATAATATTTATAGCAAACCAGTATATATACATTTTTTAAAAACAGTACTTACATATTGTTCAAACCATTCTACAAAATTCGTCTCAACCGACTCCTCAACTTCTTGGTCAGTTAAATTTGGCCAATGGTAGCGAACTGACAACCTATACATTCTATATATTGAAATAGGTATATTAAGAGTTAGAATTTAATAAAAATATTAACAAGTTAATCGAGACGTTTTTTAAATACTTACTCGATGATAGGTACGACCTCGTCGCAATTAATAAGAACGTGTAAGGCGGACTTTCTCAACTCATCATCACTCAAAAATCGCTCGACGCATTTACCACCGGGCTTACCAGCTTGATTGCAGACTGACAATGTGTAGGGTATCTCTTCAGCACTTCCATCATTCTCATTACGCCTAACTCTTGTACTCCTCGACTGAATGTGGCTTTCAAAATAATACGATGTAAAGTATGATGATTCTTGATTTAAGTACGCCTCACATATTGAGCCCTCCACCCTTGCACGATTTTTCACCATACCTTTCAAATCATGTAGGAACCTGTAACCGTATTTTGTACGATTAAGTTACAAATTCATTTGGGATCTCCAAAAAGAAAATTTAAATTAAGGTTGGCAAATCTTTAAATAAAAAATATACCTCTCGAATGGATACATCCACCTATATTGAACAGGTCCACACATTGCCGCTTCAAACAGCAAGTGTATCGCCAAGTGTTCCATGAAATCAAAAAATGCTGGAGGAAAAATGCGTTCCAATTTGCATAAAATCAAAGGGATATTCCTATCCAATTGCGACAAACTTTCCTCGCGAAGCTCTGTGCAACACAAATCTCTGAAGAACTGACTTATTTCAGTTAGGGGCTTCCAAATATTTTGTGGGAGTGCGCTAAATGCTATTGAGAGTAAACGTTGCATGAACACATGACAATCATGACTCTTCATACCGTACAACTTGAGCCTTGAATGATCAACACACGCTCCCAAATTCGATGCACTACAAGAAAAACTGTAAATAGCCACGGATTTTAGCTACGAAAAAAATCCGTGGCTAGACTGGGGCTAATAGCCACGGATTTAAATAAAAAATAAAAATAAAACTTAGCCACGGATTGGCCATGGCCAATCCGTAGCTATTTTTGGTGGCTAAAATTAGAGGGAAATTTGGCGCCTATTTTTAGCCACGGATTAGCCACGGTCAGACCGTGGCTAATTTAGCCACGACTAAGTCGTGGCTAATAGCCACGGATTAGCCACGGATCTGGCCGTGGCTAAATTAGCCACGGTCTAGCCGTGGCTAACAGCCACGGATTAGCCACGCCAGACCGTGACTAAAAATTCCTGGGCAAATTTTTTTTTTTTATTGCACCGGATATGGTTTGAACTCTTGACGTGTTAGTTGAAGTTAGAGCATCAAACCACTACACCACTTTAATTTTTTGTTTAATAATTAATTTTTGCAATACGTAAGTAATATATGTATATTATGTATATTGATATATATAATAAATGATTGGATATGTTACATACGTATAAGATTAGATATACTCATATATATATGTATTTATTTCTAATTAGATGTATATATATTAGCTATATAAGTACATATATAACATATATTAGATATATAATACACTAATATATATTTATTTCATACAGATGATTGAACATATATAGTACATATGATTAGATATATATATATATATATATATTTGATCGACATATATATGCACTCTACATTTATAACATATATTAGATATGTTATATATAGATATATAGTTATATCATATAGACTATATATAGAGGATTAGAATGTACATATAATATATTAATATACATAAGATACACATTGACATATATATATATTGATATATGTATATATGATATATATACTTGGACATATATATACACATATATTGATTCATACATATATACACATATATATATGTATCAATATAAATTTATATATGTATCAATATATATATATATATATATAAATTTATATGTGGTGCAAAAAATCAAAAAAATTAAAAAAAAAAATAGCCACGGATTGGCCGTGGCTAATTTTTTTTTTTTTTGATTTTTTGCACAACGGATAAATTTTTGTTATTGATATTTTAATTATCTAAATTTAAATTATCTATATATACTTGGACACATATATATATACTTGGACATTTATATATATATATATATATATATATATATATTGATACATATATACTTGGACATTTATATATATATATATATTGATACATATATACTTGGACATATTTAAAATAGATACATATATATATAAATATATGATATGTATACTTGACATATATATATATAATACCACACATATACGAAGATATTGGCAAATGATCACGAATTAAAGTTGCTATTATCTAAATATAAATTGTATAAATAGATTTTTGTTATAATTTTTGTTTTTGATATATTAATTTATTAAATATTTGTCATAAAAAGAAAAACTGAATAATGAACGATAAAGTCGAAGGTAAATATCTTTAATTTAAAAAAAAATAATTGGTTAATAATTTATAAAAATTACTAAAATTAAATAACAAAAATTGATAAAACTAATGAAATTTATTAGATAATTTAAGTTTAAAATATTGTAAAAATATAGTTTAAGTATAATAAAAAGCAATCAATAACCAAAGAATTCCTTTGGCGCAACGGTTTCATGCTCCAACTACAACATTAACGTCCCGTGTTCGAATCTCCTTGAGCGCAAAAACAAAAAAACGCTTGGATGACGCGGGTCCAGGTTCGGGCGCAGGCGCGGGTTTGGGTTGGGGCGCGGGTAGGGTTTCGGGTTTGGTTTGATTAGCCTTTTTTTTTCAGTGGCCACGGATTGGCCACGGCCAGGCATGTCCAAAAAAAAGTGGCCAAATTTGACCACGATTTGACCGTGGCTATTAGCCACGGCCAGGCCATGGCCAATCCATGGCTAATCCCAGCCGTAGCTAAATGGCCGTGGCTATGATTAGCCACGCCATTTTTAGCCACGGAAAATATCCGTGGCTAATCCATGGCCAATCTCCTGGGCCACGGATTTTTTGCCAAATCCGTGGCTAATTGTATTTTTTCTAGTAGTGGCATAACCATCAGGCATCTTCAAAGCTTGAACAAATGTGCATAAATCGCGTCTTTGTTCGGTGGTCAAGGTGTAACTAGCTTTTGGTTTTAGCACCTTACCATTAACCATCATTTGTAAATGCAAATTAGGCCGCCTGCAATACTCAACTAAATCCAATCTTGCCTTCTCATTATCCTTTGTCTTGTCTTTAACATCCATGACAGTGTTGAGTATGTTGTCGAAAAAAAAAAATTCGATGTGCATTACATCCAAATTATGGCGAACCACATTGTCTTTCCAATACGGCAACTCCCAAAAAATGCTTTGTTTGGTCCAATGATGACGTACGCCATATCCTTGCAATTTTGGATGCTTAACTGGCATATCGGTAACTTTCGGCAATCTACACACTTCTTCCCACGTCTGATCGCTTGTCATTACTGTGGGAGGGTCTGATCGTTCACTGTCGTCCTTTGAAAAATGCATCTTTGTTTTGCCTAAATGGGTGATTGTCAGGCAAAAACTGACGATGACAATCGAACCAAGAAATCTTCCCACCATTTTTTAGTCTGAATGCCTTTGTTTGTAGCTTACATATAGGACAAGTCAATCGACCCAATGTCATCCATCCGGACAACATCCCATAAGCGGGAAAGTCATTGACAGTCCACATCAATGCGGCCCGTAACTGAAAATTCTGCCTTTTGGAAATGTCATAAGTTTCAACTCCTTCTAACCACAGAATTTTCAGCTCCTCGATTAAAGGTTGCAAGTAAACATCAATCCTTTCTTTTGGGTTACGTGGCCCTGGAATCAAGCATGTCAAAAACATATATGGTGTAGTCATACACAATTCTGGCGGCAAGTTGTATGGAGTAACAATCACAGGCCAACATGAGTATTGCATCGACGAAGTATGATTAAATGGATTAAAACCATCGGCACATAATCCTAGCCTAATGTTTCGTGGTTCATCAGCAAATTCAGAATGTTTTTCATTGAAAAGCTTCCACGCTAGACCATCAGATGGATGATAAATAACATCAGACTCTCCTCTGTGCTCATGATGCCACCTCATTTGATCAGCTGATTTTGTAGAAGCATACAACATTTTCAATCTTGGAATAAGAGGCATGTAATGCATCCTTTTATAAGGAACACGATTCCTACTACCACTTTTAGATGGTTTAAATCTTGGATGACTACAAAACTTACATTCCTCCAAACAGTTATCTTCATTGTAATACAACATACACCCCTCGATGCAACAATCAATCTTCACCGATATTAAACCTAACTTTTTAACTATTTTTTTTGCTTCGTAATAGTTGTTAGGAACATGATTATCTGACGGATTAGACGACTTCACAAGTTCTGCCATTCGATCAAAACAGCCCTGAGATAAATTGTAGTCGGATTTTAATGACATCATTTGAAGAGCCATTGATAACTCCGTCTGATTGTCACAACCTAGCCACAATGGTCGATTCGCAGCCTCTAATATGTCATAAAACTGTTGGGCTTGCACATTAGGATATTGATCATTATTTCGTGGGTTCTCAGTATCGTGACCACCTTCGACATTAGAATCAGGTCGATAATGATGGTGTGATGCATTCACACCCATTGCATCATATACCAAATTCTCGTAATTATTGAGTCCATACGAAAAATTAGTCTGATTCGAAGGACTAGCACCACCGGCATCCATACGTTGACATTCTGGAGCTAACCCGCCATGTGAAGTCCAATATCAATACTCAGGTTGAAACCCAAATTTCATCAAATCACAACGCACATTACTAGTATCCTTATACTTTCTATTTGTACACCTTGAACATGGACACCTAATGAGGCCTTTATCAGTTGTATACTGCGGTTGTGTAGTTGCAAATTGAATAAATTGATTAAGGCCATTCATAAATTGTTTGGTGTAATTTTTTCGATCAACTGTTAATCTATTATACATCCAACATCGAATTTCATGTATATCCATATTTTGTAAACAAAGAACGAAGGTAAGTTAACATCACTGTTAGACTTCACATCTCAACAGATTATGTTAGTCAATTAATATTTATTCAGCATGCTTCATAATCCACAATACCTAACTACTTATTTCTCATTAATTTATTCCAAATATTGTTCGACATTATTACTATCAAACACATGTTTTCACTATTTAACCCTACAAAAACAACAAAATTCAACCCAAAATAAATTTTTAATAACAATTCAAACACACACATTCATAACAATCCCTAATTCCAATCTAACGTGTTCAAAACAATCGATAGCCCAAATTCGTTCAAAACAATCCATAATCCCAACATATTCACAACAATCAATTGAATAAACTTATTCATAACAATCTAAACAAACATATTCAGAGCAATCCATAATCCAATCCACGTGTTCAAAACAATCCATAATCCCAAATACGTTCAAAACAATCCATAATCCCAACTTATTCACTACAATCAATTGAATTAACTTTTTTATAACAAAGAATAATCCAAATAAACTTCGACATAACAAAGAATAATTCAAACAAATTTCGACATAACAATTCATAATCCAAATAACTTTATTCATAACAATTCAAAAATAAAATCATAATAATTCATACCTTGCTTAACTTTAACCACCTCAAATTACGTTTATGATATCAACCTACAAAAAATCTCACAATAACAAAACAACAAATAAAATTAAAATTACAACTCAATAAAAAAAAAATTACAAGCAAAAAATAACAAACGTGGGGGGGGAGGGGGGGAAAGGACTGCTGGGGGCGGGGGGAGGGGTTGCTGGGGGCGGGGTGTTGCGGGGGGTGGGGGGATGGGCGGCTGGGGGTCCGGGGGGGGAGGGAGGCGGGGGAGGGGGGAGGCCGCGCGAGGGGGGGAGGGGGGAGGCCGCGCGAGGGGGGGGAGGGGGGAGAGAGACGGGCGTACCTAAGGGGGGTGGGTTTTTTAGATCTGAAAAGGGTGGGGAGAAAAATGGCTAAGTGTTCATTATATATGAACACATAGCGACGGATCCGTGGCCTCCTTCTTTTTTAAAAAAAAAAAAAATTATTTTTTGGCCACGGATTTATCCGTGGCCCCCCTCTTTTTTTTAAAAAAAAATATTTTTTATTTTTTGGCCACGGATAAATCCGTGGCCATGTCCCGCTTTTTAAAAAAAAAATTTAAAATAATACTTGGCCATGGATTTATCCGTGGCCAATAGTCAAAATACAGAGCTGACTTCTCGAATCGTGCGTTTTCGTTAATTAGGTTATACGGAACCGTACGATTGGCGCAATACAACTAAAAAACTAATCAATCTGTTCTAAAGTCCATTTTATTGGTGATTCCTACGCGAGCTAATTGACGTTAGCGCGCATTGACACTGGAATACGAAGTCATTCGTATATATCACTAAAAGAGAAAAATATGTTCTCGTTGATCAAACTGCAAGTGTCAACGCATAACAAGGCAGAATACAAGATCCGTGACGATAATGTGATGATTTTGAAATGGCTCAAACGTTTTAATGCCCCGTAATGCCGGGCCGCTCGATTTAAGCGAGACACTTAAAATTTAAAAAAAAATTTAAAATTATATGGCCACGGATTTATCCGTGGCCCCCCTTTTTTTTTTAAAAAAAAAATATTTTTTATTTTTTGGCCATGGATAAATCTGTGGCCAACGCGGAAAAAAATATATATATAAATAAATTTATTTATTGGCCACGGATAAATCCGTGGCCATGTCCCGCTTTTTCAAAAAAAAATTGAAAATAATACTTGGGCACGGATTTATCCGTGGCCAATAGTCAAAATACAGAGTTGACGTTTTTTCGAATCGTGCGTTTTCGTTAATTAGGTTATACGGAACCATACGATTGGCGCAATACAACTAAAAAACTAATCAATCTGCTCTAAAGTCCATTTTATTGATGATTCCTATGCGAGCTAATTGACGTTAGCGCGCATTGACACCGGAGTACGAAGTCATTCGTATATATCACTGAAAGAGAAAAACGTGTTCTCGTTGATCAAACTGCAAGTTTCAACGCATAACAAGGCAGAATACAAGATCCGTGATGGTAATGTGATGATTTTAAAATGGCTCAAACGTTTTAATGCCCCGTAATGTCGGGCCGCTCGATTTAAGCGAGACGCTTAAAATTAAAAAAAAAATTGAATTATATGGCCACGGATTTATTCGTGGCCCCCCTCTTTTTAAAAAAAAATTATTTTTATTTTTTGGCCACGGATAAATCCGTGGCCATAACGAAAAAAATATATATATAAATAAATTTATTTATTGGCCACGGATTTATCCGTGGCCATATCTCGCTTTTTATTTCCAAAAAAAGAAAAATATTTTTATTTCTTGGCCACGGATTTATCCGTGGCCAAGTCCAACTTTTTTAAAAAAAAAATTATTTTATTACTCGAGAAAAATATTTATATTTTAAAAAAAAAAAAAATTTATATGGCCACGGATAATTCCGTGGCCAATTTCCATAAAATAGAAAAATAATTTTATTTCTTGGCCACAGATTTATCTGTGGCTAAGTCCAATTTTTTTTAAAAAATTTTTTATATGGCCACGGATAATTCCGTGGCCAATTTCCATTAAAAAGAAAAATAATTTTATTTTTTGGCCACGGATTTATCCGTGGCTAAGTCCAATTTTTTTTTTAAAAAAAAATTATTTTATTACTGGGGAAAAATATTTATGTTTTTTTTAAAAAAAAGTTTATATGGCCACGGATAAATCCGTGGCCAATTTGCATAAAAAAAATAAAAATAATTTTATTTCTTGGCCATGGATTTATCTGTGGCCAAGTCCAACTTTTTTTTAAAAAAAAAATTATTTTATTACTGAAGAAAAACATTTATATTTTTTTAAAAAAATATATATATGGCCACGGATAATTCCGTGGCCAATTTGCGTAAAAAAAAAAGAAAAATAATTTTATTTCTTGGCCACGGATTTTTCCGTGGCCAAATCTAATTTTTTTTTTAAATTTATTTTATTACTGGAAAAAAATATTTATGTTTTTCTTTTAAAAAAATTATTTGGCCACGGATTTTTGTCTATTTAGCCACCGAAAAATCCGTGGCCATATATTTTCGTTTTTTTCCTAAATCTGTGGCCTTTTCCGTAGTTACTGGCAACCGATTGGGTCTGTGGCTAAAAATCCGTGGCTAAATCACTGTTTTCTAGTAGTGATAATTTAATAAAATAAGATAAATATGTGAAATATATTTTTAACGTATTACACAAATGAACACGTCATATTTGTTATTTAAAAAACGCAATGATCCATGGTAGTAGAAAATGAAATATTATTTAAACGCTTAGTTATACATACGAGCAATTTGAAAATCTTATTTTATAGAGATTCTTGAGTTATTTTCCTTTCATTTTCAGTCCGATTTAGATTTAAAAAAAAAAATCAGTGGGCCTCGTGCTTATTTTACATCCTCAATTTATCTCCTTCCCTCTTTCTGCCACAACCAAACAAGAAAAAATATACCTTTTTTTTTCTAATTTTCTTTCTTCTCCTTCCATTCTTGATCTCATTTTCTACCGTACCAAACGAACTCTTACTCTTGATGGTTTTGAGCTTTCGAAGACCTGGTCAGCCGTTTTTCTTTTTGACCTAAAGATGAAATGATTATAATCACTACTGATTAGCTAAACTACCAAAAACTTTTTGACCACTATATATGGCAATATGGGTCTTCACCATATCTCTAAGCCAAATTAGGCATGTGCATACACTGTTTTCAACGATTATGTCACCATGCAGCGTGGGGCGTTCAATAGTTAAAACCCATATTTTCTGAACGTGTTTTCCCCACGGGCCACGGCACGTATAGTCCCCACTTTTGGTTTACTGTGCTTAAACGTATAAGCTTTCCTTAACTCCCAACTTGTCCGGTGCATGTAGTACATGCTAATGGTAATATGGAAGCTGACAATGAGATTGGGATTTTGTAACCAAAAAAAAAAAAAAAAAGAGAGATTGGGATTTCGGATCATGGGACTATGTATGCAGAAAGCAATGCAATTTTTTCGACATTCGTCCCTGTAGACGGTGACTTTTCGACCCTTTTGGAGGATTTCTTGATCAATTTACATTGTGTACAGGATTCATCCTTCAAATCATATATAAGTAAAGGAGCTACAAATTATATAATTAATTCCAATTCGAACATTAATATTTAACTAACACAAATATCATATCACCATCTAAAAACCTTAAATCAACAGTATCATACCACAAATCAAAAATATCCAATATTTTCTGGTTATATATACTAGCAA
Organism: Petrea volubilis; assembly: GCA_026212405.1. Classification (NCBI taxonomy): domain Eukaryota; kingdom Viridiplantae; phylum Streptophyta; class Magnoliopsida; order Lamiales; family Verbenaceae; genus Petrea; species Petrea volubilis. The sequence continues at coordinate 19,205,589 of CM047877.1, forward strand.
CATCGCACACTTTACGTGTGTACAAAATATAAAAATTACATATTTTAATTTAGTAGTTAAATTTTTTAGGATGAAAATATAAATATATTTTTAAATTTCTTTAATAGGAATACTTTTTTAAGAATTATTTGAAATAATTTATTAAATTATAATAATTTTAAAATAAAATAATTATATGAAATAAAATTACATGATAAAGAATAAACACAAAATGAAAAAAATACCAAATAATTATAATTAGAGAAAGTGGATTGTTGGTTGATAACATGGATTTTTTAAATTAAATGTAATATTACAATATAGATCTTTTTATTTATTTATTTATGACATGTGTTTAGTAATTAAAAGGGTAAAATTGGCACATCAAAATTTGGTATCCAAATTGAATCGATTTGATGTCAATTTTTAATTTTAGACATAATTTTACATATCTCTATTTGTTTTACATAAAATTGAAGGGCAAATTTTATAAAATCACATAAATAACCGCCATTTAGGAGATAAAAATAGTTTTTTTTTTATAATAGTATAGATACATAACATACATCTGAATCAATTTTTCTAACAACTCTGGATCTAAACTTTGTAGGAGAGTTTTATAATTAGTCACACTTGTAGGTGATGGACTAACCTTAGTCACCCCTTAAAGAGTTGTCATGTGTCAAAATTTTTTTTAAAAATTAACTGGTTAAAAAATTATGAAATTTAAAGAAACCGGCTAATTAGGGCAAAGGATTTTAAGTCAAAAATCACCCCCCCCCCTCTCTCTCCCTCTCTCTACACTCCTTATTTTGTTCAGCTTCTTCCCCTCGTTTTCGCCTCTAGAAAAATCTTTCTCTACCTCTGCAATAAAAAACCTTGCGAATTATTATTATTATTATAGTCAATGAGACAAACAATTCAATTTTCTATTTGGTAACATGTTCTAGTGAGAATATACATTTCACTATATTACACCATCTTGATCTATATTTGTTAAAATCGTATTATTATTATTATTATCTATACTATTAATAAAGTACGGGTGAGGGCGGGGGTGGGGGGGGGGGGGCTGGGCTAATAACTACCTTTGGTCTCTTTTGATCTCTTTGGTATTTTTCTCACATATCTAATTTATTTTCTATCATCTCTCCTCTCCCATTATTCACGTATTTTTAATTTATTTATTTTCTCCTTCTCTCTCCTCTATCAATATATATCTATATATATATATATTTCAGGTCGCTTTTATCAATATTTTTAATTTTTTTTCTTATTTATTTGTTAATCTTATAATTTTATTTTTATTTTGAGCTATTATTCTATAATATATAAACTAAAATACATTATAAATGACTAAATATATATATAATCATGTATAAAATTTTAAAAATATTTTAATTTTATATTCATAATTTAAATATATAATTAAATAAATATTTCTCAAATGAAAGCACATTTTAAAGCGTTTTTAATTACGGTAACCAAATACAAAACTGTTTAACTTAAAGAAAAGCTCTATTATAAAAAATACTATTTAAGAAACACTTAAAAAAAAAAACTATTCAAAGGACTCTTAACCATAGATACCGAGTGTTCCGTCTCTATTCACTAAATCCAAGGCATGATAGAAAATTTACAAAATTCAAAGCAGTTAACCATGGAAGTTTCTATAATAAAAGAAAAGTCGTGCAATTCCATGGCACTTGAGAAAGTCATGAAGATTGCAGTTAGCCGCCCAACAAACTAATGCGGTGGGACAATAAAAACGTTGAGAACGAATTTTGTATGAAAAATGGTGTGCAACAAGCATTGATAACCACAGAACAGGTCAAAAAATTCCTTGTTTGTTTTTTTTGGTTTATTGTCAAATTGTTTGAATTGGCAATTTTATTATAGAGTAAGTTACGTTAAACACCCCAATCTTTAGGGTGTTTTACACTTTGACACCCAATCTTTGTAAATATGCGTTTTGGTACCTAACCTTTAACATTTGTACGCCGATGGTATTTTTTTGCTATTTTGATGGAATCTTTATGGAATATTTTGACATATTTTGGAGAATATTAAGAAATATTCTACCGGAATAGTGTAACAAATATTATCGATGTATAAATGATAAAAAGTTAGATATCAAACTATATATTTATAAATATTGAATATCAAAATATGAAAAAAAAGAAAAAAAAAACCCCAATGATTGAAGTGCCCAATGTAATTTATCCTTTATTAAATTTGGTTAAAACGCCAAAGCGTTCACAATGGGTACCCTTTGCTCTTTTTGTGGTGGCCTTGTTGGCCTTGAATTATGGATTTGACTTCCTAGTACATCCTATATGGTTTTGGTGTAGATTATCTATTTTTATTATTATTTTTAGGTACTTGAATAATTAATTATGAAATATTGACATTAATTAGATATCAGTATGTTTCGAGGCCAGTTTGTGGTTATCAATTGGAATTATGCCTTTGACTCAAAAGTTAAATATGTATTTATTTTTCAAAAATCAAAACGCGTCCACCTAGTCCCCCTTTGGTTTATTTATACCTTTTGAATTGATAAGTATGATATTAAAATATAATTAGATATAAAACTATGTTGAATTAGAATTAGAATTAGAATTAGAATTAGATTTTTAACAATATATCCTTTTCTTTTATAAAGACAAACTAAGTATATTTAAAATAATTACATCAACAATTCAAATCAAATATAACTATACATCATTCAGAATATCCCATTACCCATTACAAACATCAAACAATACAACACAAAGAACTAATAATAATAAAAAAATAACAATAAAAGAATGCCTACATTTATGGAAACCAACCCATGATCGAAGGGTTTTCCTCCTTACCATCGGATCAAGAAATTCTTAATAATTTCTAACTATTTTAATATACAAAATTTTGAATTATGTTAGATAAAAATGAATACTAAACAATATATCAATACATATTTCAAATATTACTTATCTTTGTAGCATCCACACAAATGTTACGATTAAGTTGCGAGTGTTAATCAGCGAAGCTAGATTCTAATGATGAGGCAATTTGAGTTAGCGAAGCGTTGTGGGAATGTCTTATGTTGAAGTATCGGAAAGTACATGTCGTCGAATATTCTTTTGCCTAGGTATTGCTCCATGAAAATCAATACCCATTAGAACGAATTATGGCTTTCCAACCAACAATAAAATTCAATGTATGTATACAGTTCATTTGGATTATTTACCTTCAAAAATAAAAATATATTTGATATCAAAGCAATTTCAGAATTTGAGTTAATATGCTAAAACTAACCCCCCCCCCCCCCCCCCCCGCCCAAAATTCCCCAACCCATTTTAGCTTTGTTATCTGTCCGATGAAGTCAAACTTCAGATTTTGAATTAATATGTAAAAAATTAATAATTTATTATTTCATCCTTATTAATTTTTTATTTTTTGGCCCCAAGAATTGTATCTGAAAATTCATTTTGATATTGATATTTTATTTGGGAAGTTTTGGTGTGTAATATTTTTGTTTAGGAAAATGCAGACGTACCAGAACAGAGAAAAGAAGATCCAATTAGGAGTTTGGAGTTGGTGGAAAATATAAGACTTAATCCAGAAAACTTTGACCAAAATCAAAGTCGACATTGTTGCCAAGCCCTTAGATGCCGCCACAATGACACTTGGCCATCAGCGGTTGGACCAGCTGCACCCGCTTCCGGCCTATAAAAGAATTTAGGTGTAACAGAGGAAATAAAAAAAAGTTGCTTAAATGACTAATTTAGGGGTGTTTGGAAATGCGTTTATTTTAAAAAATGTAAAAATTATAGGAAAATTTTGGAAAAAAAGTTGCATCGCAAAGGTTGGTAGTGTTTGAAAAAAAAAATAATAGTGATTAAATTTTTTAAAAAATAGAAGTTGAAAAAAGGCATGAAATCCACTTCCAACTTCTATTTTATATTAGTGTCTAAATTATTCATTTCTTCACTAACTGCTCGCGTGAATGAATACAGTATTTTGACCAGTTCGGCGAAACAAGTGGGAAAGGTGGTAAGTTTCTAGGTGTTCGTCCGACAGTGGATGAGCACCGATGGCAGTGAGTGTGCGACGATAATGAGCAACGCTCCCTGTCCAATTTTTCTAGTGAGATTTTAACGAATACTAATAGGCGGTTAGGATTTGATGTAGTTTTGTTCTATTAAATCAAAATGGATGAGTACTAACAAAATTTATTTAGGGGTCTTGACAAGTTTGGGGAGACAAACAAATCGATACGTAGCTCAACTATCTCAATGGCGGTATGACAACTTCAAAAGTTTAGTCACCACTTCACTGTCATAAACATTAATATTATTTCAAACATTCTCTCCATTATTCTTTTTTTTATATATAAAAGTTAATTGCAAAACTCAAGGGGGTGAAACAGACGTTACAATACTTTCATCTAATTTTACAATAATGTCTCAAAACTCATAAATCAGTATTGATAAATTTTGAAATAAGAGAATATTATTTGTAGTTTTAACTCAATTCATGAGTGGTAAGGTAATCCTTTCTAATTTTAATTTTGAAACGCCTAAAAATAAAACCCGAACTTTTTTGTCAAATGTCGGCTCCGTCAGTGCAAGAGCACGGCCGACAAAAAAGATGGTTCGACGCGGGACAGCGTGAGTTGGGTTTCTATTGTCAGATGCCCACTCTTCCGTGTGAATTCACACCTTTAACATTAACCTCACCAATTTTAACTACCTTTTTTTTTACTTTTTTTGTTTTTCTGCCACCTTATAAGTTTGGAAACCCCACAAAATTTTCAGGGTGGGCAAGAAACCGAGTTAAATTGTTTTCTACATAACATTTATTCTTACTTCACAGTTAATAAGTCCATTTCAGGTCGATTAAATTCTTTAATTAATACTTAGTCTTCTTCTTAATTTCATCGCTAAAAATGATAAATTTTCAACTCCGTAACTAATTGCCTATAAAACGGTCAGTTCAAGAAGCTCTCATTGGAGGGCCGGTTCTAAATCTCTAATCGTCAACCATCTAGAATATTGAACCAGCACTGCCTCTACGGTGCACGTAATTGCCGCATAAATACAACAAATCTTTTATTCATTTTCTTCTTATCAGTATTTGAATTTTGTCTTATGTGCGTGGTCAAGCTGGCGAATCCAATAGAAAACAATCCCAGAAAGAGAGTCGTTGAAAATAGAGAATTAATAAGTGAACCGTTTGAAGGCGGGAATGTATTGGGTTCACTGGTTTCGCCCATGTTCTCAGCAGGGCCTAACAGAGAGCAAGAAATGTCAGCAATGGTGTCAGCTCTGGCCCATGTGATGGCGGGTGATGACGCTCGTGAAGAGGAGGTAGACGTGGCAGAAGGTGCTCGTCGTGGCAGCGGCGGTTCTTCATCTCCATGCAAGAGGGGGCGTGAAGAGCAAAGCAGCATTCCTGAGCACTTTCCTATCATTGGAGCATCAGGTACTTAACAAGCTCATTTGAACCTTAATTTGTTGTGTACTAACTCGAAAAGTATGGACTTAACTTTTGTACATCTAATGCAATCACTATTCACTCATTAGAAAATACTCTGACATGAGTAATTGCCATTTTGTATAACATCCAGAGGGTGGTTCAAGCATGATAAGAACAATTATACCAACATCGTCAGACACAGAGGCAGCGCTGTACACCTACTCTCCTAGCAGTTTTGAATCATCAGCAAGAACGAGCAGGAAGTATAGAGGGGTAAGGCAGAGGCCATGGGGTAAGTGGGCTGCTGAAATCAGAGATCCATACAGGGCAGCCAGGGTGTGGCTTGGCACTTTTGACACTGCGGAGGATGCTGCTCGGGCCTACGACGAAGCTGCCCTGCGCTTCAGAGGCAACAGGGCCAAGCTCAACTTCCCCGAGAATGTCTCCCGCCTCGATCACCACTACCCTCCGTCCTCTTCTACCAGTAACATCTTGGCAGTCTCGACTTTATCTGAGCCCATTGCTCACATCCAACCGCAGCTTCAGACTTCTGATTTTGCACCACAGTACGGCATGATGAGTTATGGCTCGTCCACGTCCGAGTTTATGACACACGATGATGTACAAACAAGACAGCAGGTTGCTTCATCAGCTGGATTTCAACCTTATTCGACGTCATTGTTGCCTCCTCCGTCTTTTAATCCGGCTTCCCAGCAGCCTGATACTGATCCCCGGGCAGACGGCAGTCAGAGCAGCGGTGGAGCTGAGTTTTCTTGGACGGATTCTAGTCATCAAACTACATCCGAATGATCACTGAACCACATTTCCCTTAGATTTTTTTTTTTTTTAATAATAAGGATGCCTTTTTTTTGTGTGTGTTGTTGTTGTTGTTGTTGGGGAGGGGGGTTGGATGTTAGGTCTAGAAGTAGGATCTTTTGCTGAATTCATCATTTCATAAGGGAACAACAAAAATAGAATAAAGATACCGGTATTATATGTTTGACTCATCGTCAAAGCGTTCCATTTGTGATTAAAACCATGTACTAGGGAAAGTGGTGGTTGACCCATATATACTTTTGATTGCAATCATGGCTTGTATTATTGTGAAGCAGAGATGAAAAGGAATAAATCTGTTGTTTCAGCTTCAGAACGTTATACGGTAATTTCCATGCCTACGGTTTACCAGTTCGGATCCTCTGTTAAAAATAATGCTATATTTCCTCATTCACTCATCAAAACACGTCACGTGTATTGGTGAGCTATTCTCTTTCCTTATCTAAACCGCTCACCAATACACATGACGTATGTTAATGAGTGAAGAGGAGATGTAGCACCGTTGTACACCCTACGGTCTAAATTCAACCACGTGTTATATATTAAATTTTTTATAAAATACATATAACACGTACCTAAATCTAGACCGTAAGGTGCATGAATGAAGCCTCTTACACTTAATACATATAAGAATTTTCCATTTTCATGAGTCAAATCAGAACAAATCAGGCACCCATCCCGAATTGATCCAATCCGGTTTTCAAAACATTGAAAAATACAGGGTGCTTATTACTGTTCAAACACGAAGCATGATTCCGCAACACTCGGCAGCCGTTAAAATGGATTTCTCTAACCTCACCACCTAAAAAGTCAAGGTTTCCACACTGTTACTGCCTTATTCTTCAATCAAATTAGGTAGCCGCTTTTGCTCTTGCTAGGTGAAACTGAGTCAACCTAAGATGAATATATTTATCAGGATTTTGTAACGATAGGCAGAGAATGACACGACAATGAAACTGAGTCAACCTAAGATGAGTATATTTATCAGGATTTTGTAACGATAGGCAAAGAATGACACGACAAAGATCACACGGTACTCCAAAGGTTGGAAATTTGTAACATCCGTGTGAGTTCCATATTTTTAAATAGAACATTAGCCAAATACAAAGTCTGCCGACGAATTATAACTGTGAGCACATAAGAAGTACAAGTATTATGAACCCATCTTTCTCAGCATTAAATGAAAACCTTAATAGTCGAAATGAATGAATCACTTGTGTACTAATAACATTTGAAAGCACTTGAATATCAAAAGCCAAATGCGGGAGAAAGTCAGGGTCCTTTGCAGCAACGAAGGTCCATCGCACATCCATCAAAAGAGGCAAAAAATCAACCTGCCATTCATTGATCCATAAACAAATTTCATCTCAAGGTTGTCTTCAATCACCCAAATTGTACATTAGAAATCTGTTCCGGATGGCCTAAAGAGCAGGAAAAAAACCTCTCCATCTCAAACTTTCAGTGCAGCTTTGTGAACCATTGTCTCCTTGTGGATTTGGTGGCAACTCTTCTCTACAAGGTCAAGCAGCTTCTCCAAGTTCGTAGCCCATGAATTCAGAATGTCATTGCTGTCCTTGGCTGTCTGGAAAGATACTACACCCATAGGTCTATCCATCTTTGCAACTAGTGCTTTGGAGACAACCATATCAGAGAGATGTTTTTCAGCTTCCTGCATTAAGAGTGAGACAGCCGTGAATAAAGATGGCATAGGCAAGGTACTCTGGACAACAGGCGCTTTAAACTACACGGTTAAACTAATATATATCTTTGACACAAATAAGTCAAGAGCCAAACAAATATATATAATCAGAGGAGCACATATGACACCATTGTTCAAGTTTACTAAGAGTGAAAGGGCACAAAAAAATAAAAACTATGTGAAAGGAAAATAGAAAAGCAGATATAACTTTCAGACTGCAGTTGTTGAGCTTTTTCTTTTCTTTTTTTTTTTCCCCTCTGAAAAAGAAACAAGAAACTGCACACAAAAAATAGATTAACATGCAAACTATACAAACTCCTTCTATAATATGTTTCCTGGTCTAGTTTCAAGATTTCATACACATTAATCTGCCTGAATATCAAACTACTGCCCAAATGACAGTTCGATTAATATACAAAATTTTGGACAAGAGATAGGTAATACTTACCAATATTCAACAAAAGAAACTATTACAATAATAAGAAACTTAGAGCAAAATTATTTATGGTAACAGAAAGCAGAAAGACCTGGAGGGTAAGGCATAATAGATCGGCAAGTCTCTTCAGGGTTATCCGTGAGTAGTATTTTGAGACAACTAGGATATTCTGCAACAGAGTAATGAGTAATCTTGTCAAAACATTTCTTGCATGACGGTATATAAAATAACAGAATAATGTTATCGTCAAAGCAAATCAGCAAAAATAAATCATTGAGCATTACTAAATTCTGGTTTGAGGAGCATTACATGTTCTATTACTCTAAGTCTGAAATCTTCAGCTGCCCTCTCACCCAAAGGACCACCAAGAAGGTTCTTCTCATTCTCAAACTCATCTTTGAATGTGTTCCAAAGAGCTGTCCACTGAATCACCTCCATGGTAACTAGCTGTTTCAACAGTAACCTAGTGACAGGTAAGAGCACAGAGTTGATAAGCTTTGGCTCTTTCTCTGCTAGGAGTAAAAAGAACACAGATGCATTGACAATAAACAGGTACTATAAAGCAATAACCTGAAATGAGGAATTTCTGAGAGGTTCTTATCCTCCAGGGTGGAATTAAGAAGGCTAGACTGCATAGGGTCATAAGGGGACAGGACCAAATACCAACAGATTTTTCTCAACACCTGGATAAAGTACGATAAAAACGACATCCATAAGACATCAGGTGCGAGAAAATAACTGAGGCAATATATATATGTAGCGTATATTAAAATAACTAGGAGGAATAGCACTGAATAACAATAAATCAGATACGTTACCGGCGTCCACTGAACTGGGTCCCCTTGGACAGATGGAATCTCATATATTGACTTGTAACATCGGCACATTTCAAGGTAATCATTACTATGCAAGTAATACCTACAATATGGGTGCCAATAATACAATATTGGTAAATGTATAAAAGAAAATCATGATAAATGTAATGGATGAAGCACTTGACAATTATTTGACACCATGCAAACAATGACATGAAATGAAACAGGATTCAACTTCAATGGAAAGAAATTATCCTATCCAATCAATCATTATAAAACCCAATTGAAAATTATAGTGAGGAAATTCCAAAGCATTCAATATTACAAGTTCCATAATCTGTCTTAGTATATTTCTCCGATTGTATGATGCGAGTGTCTGCATCCACTATTATATAAGAGTTCCATGATTGCATACTCTGTTTGACAGGATACTAAACCCCAAAATTATAGTTTGTTTCAGTGGATAGCTAACCCACAGAGCTACAGAAGTAACAGAAATAGTATGTTAAAATAACACATAAAAAGGAATATACCGGATCATCAATTGATAGTAGATGCGCTTTAACTCCGACAACGACGGAATATCAGCAGGAGGCTCCTCGACAATACTCTCACCTTCTTTAGGCTTCTTTTTTTCCTTTGAAGTGTCAGCTTCAAAAACCCTAGGGCTTATCTTTCTTGAGAGTATTTGTGCACGTACATAATCCCTGCGATCTAAACATAATCGAACCTACAGAATTGGAAGATCAAATACTAGATCACATAAGTCTATGTCTTCCATTCGGTCATAGTTTAAAGAGAAATGAGCATAAGAGAAACCACATACTTGCTCAAGTATGAAAGCTATCTTTTCAGTTTTCGCCATTGCACCAAATGTCTCCACCTATAACTCAAATTCGTCAGAAAGTTACTGAGACAGAATATGTCTCCACTTACAATTCAATTTCCCCAAAAAATTCTTGAGATGGATAAGAAACCTAATATATAACTACCGCTTCTGAACAGAAAGACTAAAAGCAAATAAAGAGAAATTATAATCCACCAACCGCAATTTCTTGCATCAAATCTGCAGCTTCAGCTATCTGACCCTGATCTTCCTTGATCTTTGCAAGTTTCTTAATCAACCTTGCCCTCTCTATCTCAACATATATCTGTAAGATGGTATAAAATTTGAGAAATAAAGGACAGAACAGTTTAAGTCTTTAAAACAAGGAAGATGCAAAATAGATTGACATAAGGAATTACCTTCCCAGCAGACACATTGTTAAGTGTCTTTATAAGCTCTATTTTAGTATCAAGATCTGGCGTCTGGTCAATATATTGCATTGCTTGTTGGACCATTGCTTGTACAGCCTGCATCAAAACACCCAAAAAAAGAGAATACGTAAAATTGTGAAATATGAAGAGAAGGCAATGAAAGAAGTCCAAAAGCATCTTGCTTTTATACACAGTAGAAAGCATCCTTCTTCTATCTGAAGGAAGGACAAAACTCCATCACAGCATAGTAACAATTATTTCTTGCCAAATTATGGAAGCTAAAATATTGAGAAGCCAACTCCATTGACTACAGCACAGAACGCCCATTATAAGTTGTTACTTTACTAATAAAAATGAGCATATAAATGAAGATAAAGATAAGATCTTCCCTCCCATGAACACATTTGTCAACCAAGAAAAAGAAGTTAGGCTTATCAACCTAAAACCTTACAAACTTTATTTGCCTTCCATATCCATTAGGATTATCAATATGTTTCAATGTGTTCATTATTATAATCAGTCTTGTTGGTGTATGAAAAACGGAAAACCATAATAGAAAGCAATTTTAAACACTACATATAACATTCCTCCAAGTTCAAACCATAACGACAGTAAAAAAAAAAAAAGGAACCAAAAAACTCAAATTTGGTTATGGAGTGTTCACAATCCTCAAAAGGACACTATTCTTCCAAAAGACTGTAAGAAAAATCCAAAGAGTTGAGCAAATATAATTACTCCTGGTTAAGTTTAATCCTTTAGTTTCAAAAACCCGCGACCCAGATCGCATAGAATACCCAGGACAAAGATTACTAATACTACACATATTTCCAACAATTCAAACCATAATTTCAACTAAACTAAAACAATACGGACATCAATATACACATAAAAACAGTGTAAAAATCAACTAGACCTGCTTCAACTGTCCCCGGCGCTTGGAAATAAGTAAAATTTGATCGTTCAGCGTCTTCCACGAGCCTGCGTCAAAGCAGAGCTGCAGAATATCAGTGACGGCCTTCCGCGTCCCCGCCACGTCACCCGCTTGCCTCATCTGCTTCTCAACATTCAGCAACGCCTCTATTTGCGCCTCCAAATTTCTCCCCCCATTGTCCTAACAAAACATTAAGCCCAAAAAAGTTTGAAATTCACAGCAAGAGATCTGAATCCGAAACGGGGAAAAACAATAACAGTGTCGTGATCGGAAATCGAGATGCA
>CM047877.1:19217789-19317789 GCA_026212405.1 Petrea volubilis
TACGCTTGCTAATTCTGAGGGCTTTCCTTCTTTTTCATACCTAAAAAGCAAAAGCATAATCAGAGCCATCAAGAAGTCAAGCGAACTCACGCACTTCTTTAGTTATAATGACTCATTATCAGAGACTGTCATAAATATAATGTATATAAGTGTGAATTTGAGTGTATCAACTAGGAGTAGTATATATAACTTGACAGTATGACCGTAAGCGAGAGAGAGTCTGTTCTTATGAACTCAAGATAATAATGCTTGACATATTAGAAAAACCAAATGGCTGCATAAGTTCAATAGAAAGCTTGCATACCTAAGAGAAAGTCGATCAAGGTATGTTTCTCGTTGAATAGGATACCATTTTGGAAACTGATCAAGTATCCAAGAAACAGCAAACCATACTTCACAAATAACTGACGTCATCCACAAACCATATGCATCAGGAACTGGATGGAGAATCCTATAATGGAAGAAGAAGCCAAGAACCACCAGACGGAGTATGATTATCAATCTGTAAGGACTTATCTTGCTTGACGATATGGGCAATTTCCTTGAAAGTGGCTGCCGACCTTCATCATTCCTAACAGACAAATTTAGCGACAAATAAGTCACAATTTGCTAATTGCTGTTATTACACTAAATTTAGTTCTTATTTGTTCATTACTATACTTATTGCATGAGTATGTATAAATCCATTTGCAGTTTCCCTTTTCTTAATGTTATTTACCGTTTACCCTTGCATAACTTAAGAGATTCCATTAAAACCAAAAATACTAGCAAGCCAACTAACTTTTTTTTCCCCTCTTTCAAAAGACCCAAGTCAACAGCATCATCACCAGGTTTCCCATGACATAAATATTTATTAGAAATACAAATTTTGCAATCCTGTCATCAACCAGCTAACCTTTTTGCTACATCAAGCACTTCCATGATCAGAGTATGAAGCACACTTAAGTTTTAAGCAATGTGAATTATGATCTCTATTAGCTTAGACATTGTGGTTTTCATTTTATAACCTGGGGAAGTGTGTTCCTTGCTTTATAACGGAAACACCATTTTTCACATCATATATGGAGGGTATCACTTACATAGGCAGATCAGGGTCCAAGTCACCATCATCATTCCCTTGATGCTTGACCACTTGAAGTTTGTCATTTTGCCTTTTCTTCCATTCCTCCATCCGCTCCTTCCATGCAACACTTCCATAGCCATATAATGCAATGTCTTTCTCAGGGACCATTGATCGGGGTTGCACTGTATACCAAAAGTACTTATATAAACAACTGTGCGTAACTTTGACAACAGAAATAAAGAGAAAGCAGTAAAACAGAAATGGCATACAAGGCGCTGATGTCCCAGCGGGAGTTTGATGGCCATGACTGGCAAATGGAGGTACTATTATAGCATGCTGGTCATCAGGAATCTGTGTGTCCTAGAAATGATTGAAAATAAGAAGTCAGAGATCACACAATAAACACACACTAAGCATAGAGGGAGAAGGGATGGGGGGAATAATTCTCTCTGACTCTGATTACCTCTTCCCCGTATGTTAAAAGAGGGATTTCGAGATTTTGGCAAGATGAATCATGCTTTGAGCTTGTGGCTGATCCGACTGAACCGGTATGACCACCACGAGTTGCACCCACACTCTGCGTGAAGCTTGAGGCCTCAGTGTCCCCATAATCAAACTCGTGTTCCAAATCATCAATTTCATCTTCTTCCTCATCACCCTCTACTCTTGGACTACCTTTGATGCGCTTGTATCTGGTTTTGCACTGAGGACAAGCCTGACTTCCCTCCTTCCTCTCATACTCATAGCAAGTTCTACAGACAGGAAAAGCACATTCGTTGCAGGCAACAAACAGCTCATCATCTACGGTTATCTCCACTTCATCCCCGCAGATTTGGCACGTTTGCCCATTTAGTTCTTCAACAGACTTAATCTATAGAATCACAGAAGTCACAAGTTATTCATTTACATTAGCCTCTTAACAACGAGACACACGACAAATAATATGAAGTTTGTTCTTCATCCTACTTTGGTACATTCTCCAGGAGACAGATGATTAAGAGAAAAAATTGCTTAAGCATAAAGTGCAAATAAAGGCACTATTGATTTCACTACAGCCTTCATGCATATATACATTGACCTAAACATTTAAATCAGTAAAAACAAACTTTCACCCATATCTCAAAATTTATCATTGACGAAATTAATGGAAAAAAAAGGTTACTCTAACAGTGCATCTACAGTTATCACACTTCAAATCCAAAGAAAAAATTCAGAAAGCAGAAAAGGGGGGAACTGAGCGTGCATAAAACTCAAGCCAGAGCAAAAATGAGGGCCGCTAAGAAGCTTACCCTTCCTATTTCATCAGCATTAATGAGCACAAACTCATTTCTATTGTGAGAACCAGCAACAAGCCTCCCTCCTGTATGCATCGCCTTCCACTAAGAAAAATCCACCAAAAATCCCAACTTTTCGAATCCCACTAAAAAACCCACCTCAATATTCAACCCGTCAAAGCAGAAACACAATTGGAGTGGCTTACAATAGCCAATAAGTTGACTTTTTGAATCATTCACTAAAAACCCACTTGAGATTTAAGCCTCACAATGCACCCAAAACAACAGCAAGGGCTTAAAATAGCCAACAGTGTTTGCAGAAAACAAGAAATCTTCTAATTACACCGTAAGCAGCTGAAGATTTAGCTCTCAAATGGCCATAAACAGCTGGGCTACCCAGATATTGAGCTAAATACACAAAAAACCCCTCAAGATTCAGCTGTTCAAGTACAATGCCTTGAGAGACAGCAAGCTCCGCCGCTAAAAATTGAGCCTTGGAGCACCAAGTGTTGAAACCATTAGAAAACACCAGCAACACCAAATTCCCACATTGGGAAAAGCGCTTATTAAATATGAACACCCAATTAGAGATTAAGAAGAGATTTAGCAGAAATTAATACACTATTATGGGAAGCCAAGAAAACCAAAAGGAAGTGCGCTTCTTGAAAATGTTGAGTGAATTAATAATAAATGAAGATGTATTTTCCTCTTCAGGCTAATGCCGCACTGTAATGTGGCTGGACTGATGGGACTATATGACAGACTAGTCTTGATTGAGAGAGAGAGAGAGAGAGAGAGAGAGAGAGATGAATGCTCTGTAACAAATATGAGAGAGCACAAAGCCAGAGGTGGGTGGACTCTGATTCTTTAATAGTTTAATTAGACGATTAATTTATGTATCAAGGCTAAAGAATAGCTCCATAATATTGCGGAAAAAAGTAGTTTTTGTGTGTGTGTGTGTGTGTGTGTGAAAATGATGGGGCCCAAAATGTGGTGGTGGGAGGTGGTGGGTGTTGGCTTCGAGTTGTCCCCAGTGGTGGTTGGTATACTAATAAAAGCCGTAAGTATGTAATTATTATGCAATGTTGATGTGTAGAGAGAGAGAGAGAGAGTGTTTGGATGGAGTCCAGAACCAATGGCCCTTTTGCCGTATGCCTTGACAATCTAGCTAACAATAACACCACAATTTTGTTGTTTTTTTAAAGTGTGGATGGAGTTCATTGCGTCGTATCTGCGTGCATATTATCTGTGTGACTGATTAGCTGTTTGTATTGACGGATTGCCACTTGTGCTTCTCTTTTTCTTGGTGGAAATTGTTTTCTTTTTTAGATTTTGCCACTGGGTCACTGTCCACGGTTTTGGTGTGTGATTTTTGAGTGACAAATGCAAATGCTGCGTGTACAAAGACACAGATATTGGATATAGATACACAGTTAGAGGGAGGGAGGGAGGGGGGGAGAGAGAGAGCGAGGGAAAGTAAAATCGTGTGCGTGCGTGCGTGTGTTTTGAGTTAAATTCGTTGGTAATACGAAATGTCACATGTGGAGAGTATATGCATACGGTACTATTACTGTTGTTAATTACGGTCAAAGTGCAGTTACATCTTTGACTGTTTTGATACACAAATTCAGGCCCCAGTAATTGTTTTATTAGGTTTTTGCATAGGGATGTGTATTTGGTCGGTAAAGCACAGAGTGTACTAAAAATTCGATAAACTAAAATTTTAATACGTCAAAAAAGTGTATTGAATACCGACTTGAATTTTTTGATTTGGTTCGGTATGTGTCGATTTTTTTTTTGTACGGTTTGGTTGTCAATCGGAATATCGAATTTTATTTGTTCAAAATGTGCACAATAATAAAATTTTCTCCTACAATATACTCATGACTTACAATTCAACATCCTAATAGCCACAATCCGAATGAAGGAATCTTTAACATAAAATTGAAATATCCATCAATATTAATACAACTCCAACAAATGAAAAACTAGTATGAAATCAAATATTAAAATATTTATCAAATCTACTCCAACATAAAGAAGATATTGAAATCTTTATCACCACTAGAGTCGTCATGATCACATCAGAAGCCAATAGTACTTGACTTCATACCAACACTTGAGATCATATATGTATATATAATAATATAAATAATAAATTTAATATATATATATATATATAAATTCGGTATTCGGTTCGGTACGGTATGCCGAATCTCAATACCAAAACTAAACCGAATATCCAAATTTTTAAAAACATTATACCGACTTCCAAATCGAAATTTCGATTCGATATTCGGTTTGTACTAAAATTTCGATTTCGATACAGTTCGGCTGGTTTAACTAACTGTGCACACCCCTAGTTTTGCATTAGGGTTTTAAATGGACAAAAGATTGGTTCACGGGTCTAAATTTCTAAATACAAAAAAGACATCGGGCCTACTTGGAATGTTATTAATTAGGATGTACATACTAGCTAGAAGTTAAATTTGTTATAGTAAAAATATTCACATTGCCTATATAGTATGGCTGATGCTATCATGCTAATGTCACAGCAAAATCAAGTTAAATCTCCTTTGCGTTATTTTGCATTTATTGGGAAAAGTTATCCGTTCATCTATTCCTAAATTTCCTCCAAATAAAGTTTCCAATCATTTCCAACCATCGCTTCCTAGTCTTAAGCGTAGATGCCAAATTAATTTAGAAAGTAATTGTTTATGATATTCTATCATCTTGTTCATTTTTATTGTGGCATTATAGACACTGCAATATAATATCTTGAATGTTAAATTTGGGGATGTTTATAATTAACTATATTAAGAACAAAGAATTTAAAAGAGTTAATAAAATTTGTTTTTGTTATTATTTTAATTTTGAAAACTTTTGTAGGGATTTCTAGTTTTATTTAAATATTATATTCAATAAATTTTGCAATCATCGATCACTCATTTGATTGATTGTTTTGAGTACTATTTGCCTAGCATATGCTTCAAGATTCCATAATTAAAAAAAAGTAAAAATAATATACAGGAGTAGAAAATATGATAAAAGTGTATAAAAGAAGATTATAGAATATTAAAACGAATACTTTCCAAATTAATTTGGGATATAGGGGTGAGATTAGAGAGTGGGAGTTTTCAATTTGATTGGAGGAAATTTAGGGATAGCAACGGATGATTTCCTCATTAAATTTAGCCCATTGTACTATAATAAGCTTTCACTTAACTAGGTCTGTCAATGAGTAGGGTTTTATCTTATCCTTACCCATTTATTTTCTCCTCATACTTTATTCATACCCTAAAATTTTAAAATTTACCCATACCCTACCCTAACCCATACTACCACAAATGAATGAGTTAGGGAAGGATCTTACCCGTTTTAACTCATTGGGCAATGATACTCAATGGGTATTCACACACTACACACATTATTATCCAATGGGTATTCACACACCACACACATTTCACACACACACACACACACACTGCACACACATTTTTCACACACACTACGCACACATATTTTTCACATACACACACACACATACTGCACACACATTTGTCACACACACTACGCACACATATTTTCACACACACACACACACATTGCACACAGTTTTCATACACACATACACACACATTGCACACAATTTTCACACACACACACACACACACTGTGTGTCTGCATGTATGAAAACACACAGCACGCACAAAACAAACACACACACAGTGTGTGAAAATGTGTGTGCAGTGTGTGAAACTGTGTGTGTGCGTGTGTGAAAACACACTGCACGCACAAAACAAACACACACACAATGTGTGAAACTGTGTGTGCAGTGTGTGAAAATGTATGTTTTCACACACACTGTGTGTGTGCGTGTGCAGTGTGTGTGTGTGTGTGCAGTGTGTGCGTGAAAATTGTGTGTGTGCAGTGTGTGTAAATGCGTGTGTATGTGTTAATATTGTACGTGAGTTAAAAAAAAAAAACATAATATCAAAAAATGAAAAATAAAAAAAAATATATGATTGGACCCTACCCTAAAAATAGAGTAGACCCAATACACATACCCAATGGGTAAATATTTAAATAGGGTAGGATAGGGTTTATGACATATTTAATCGGGTATTTTTAGGGTTAGGGTACCCATTGACAAGCCTACACTTAACCCCTTCATCTTAATAACCAAATAAATTGTATACAAACATGCTTAACTGTTATTAAAATATTTATTATAACCTTTTATTTTTTTACACTTTAAGATTACTCATAAAAAAATATAAACTACAAAAAACTTTTTCAATATATTGATTTTAAACAAAACTTTATACCTTTTGATATTTTATCATTAATTAGTTTGGAAATGAAAGTGCCAATTACATCAATTTTATTTTCAATCTCAAGTTTATTATTATACATTGAAGAATTCAAATATAAATTTTTAACTGTTTAAAATTTTTGATTCAAAAAATTTAGCTCAACTATTGCACGATTTCCGACTCTTTTAACAAATTTGTAGCTCAACCAATTGGATAAAGTTACAACCATTATATTCTGTATAACAAACTTTAGAAATTTGAGAGAAATAAAAGAAAGCATCAACTATTAAATAAATAAATAAATGAATAATAATAATAATAATAATAATAATAATAATTTTAGGATCTAAAAAAATCAATTTTGATATTTATTAGAATAAAATAAGTATTGACTAACATCTAGTATTAATAAAAAAAAATGAATCTCAACAAAAACTTTAAAGTCTATTATGCACATTTATATCTACATTCTGATAATGCTATAATAGTAACGAAAAAATAGTTATGATTGTGCAATGTATCTTTCTCACCTTAATGAGTATTTTATTTTTTTAAAACTTAAATGTGTGAAAAGTTATAATAGACATTTTACTAGTAATAATTAATGCCTTGTTTGTCTACTAATTAAGATTGAGGGGTTAAGTGAAGCCTATTATAGTACAAGGGGATAAAGTGTTACATAAGCATAGTTCAAGAGGGTTAAGTGTATTTTGTCCTTTTTTTATGTGAAGGAAAGCAATATTTTATATCATTAAGGAAAGTCCACATATACAAAGTCTATTGCAAAAACAGGAATATTCGTTGATCCCTCAATATTAGAACGAATGTTCCTAGCTAAAACATGTGCCACTCTATTGTCTAACGGACTTACATGGATAGTAACAGGCTAGAACATGTGCCACCCTATTGCCTAACCGACTTACGTGAGCAATAACAACCGAATCAAAAGTAGTTGACCATTCTTGGATATTAGAGACAAGGTTCCCCAATATAGAAAGGTCCTCAACTAGGGATTAATTGTAAAATGTTAAGTTACATTTTGACCCCAATACCTTAGCTATGGATTAGTTGTTACATGGTTGTTTAAACTCTTAAATCTTTTATAAGAAAACCCAATAACGGTCTAACCTTCGAACTTTATGAATGAAAAATATAATCGATGGGAGAGTAGCCGTTTATACAAGTTGGTTGAAAACTGAAAAATAAAGGTGTATATGCTCTTGAGATTGTTAACTCAAGGTGTTATGCATGATCCAAGTAATTAATAGAACGGCTGCACAAACCTTCTCAAAATTTTGATTAAAAATTAATGCATTGACCCAAGAAAACTATTACTTTGAGTCGGCATGTGAGTTTTATGTTGAGAATGCTTTTGTGGATCGAATTTGGAATCTTATACTTGCACTTAACGACTATAATTCACCAAAACAATGTAATTAAATATTCATTATGAAACAAATAAACTCTTGAATAAATCATAACGCTGAGCGCATGTATGAGCCCAAGACCCGGTTTTTACATGATTCAAAAGTCAAAACCCTTCTCTTTATGTATTTCGTTAGATAAAAAGGATGTATTTCCAATGAGAAAGCAACAAGAAGAAAAACAAAAGGGAATAATGTTACAGTTTAATTCTGCGTTTTCTTTTGTCTTTTTAATTGTTTTGAAATAGCTGGTTAGGTACTTTGGGAGCAAAACATGTGGCATCCGGGCCAGAATTAGGGTGAATGGGCCACCAAATGCATCATTTGATTGTCCAAATGATTGCCATCCTCTTCTTTTTTTATTATTTTTTTTTCAAAATATTCATACATTTTTTTTGGTTTGGGGATTGTTTATTTTTAAGATTTAGGGAGGTGTATATATATATATATATATATAAAAGATTTGTTATGTTCCATTTTTTTCTATTATTATTATTTTTTAAGTCATGGACCATCGATATCCGATACTTCACTGGAGCTGCACTAAATTCAGAACGAACATAATAGGGCTATGCAAACCATGGCTCTCCCAACTTCTCCAACTCATGAATAGTAAACGTTGTGGCCCTTCTAGTACACCTAACAATTGTTAAGGCGTATGTCATCTCTAGTTTTGATGAATCAATACATTAATGATAGTCGTGAATAGATAAACATTGCACTTTCAGCAGAACTTTTTTATAGAATGTTTGATTATGTTTTGTAATATTTAGTTTAAAAGATACGTTCTGATTGTTATATTGGAGACATTTGTGAGGAAGAAAAGATATAAAGAAATATTTTTTTGTTTGATTATACTTTTATTATAGCAATTTAATATATGAGAACTATTTATCTATATGTATTATTGATGATTAAAAAAGTTCATGCTATTTTAGAAAAAAAAAATTCAAGGAAATGTTCGAATTTCATATAATACATTTAAATATATTTATTACATATTGTATCACTACTCCCTTTAAAATGTGCTTTTACCTGTTTATTTATTTATTCACTATTATCATCATCATTATTATTATTAGTAGTAGTTGTTTAATAGTTAAGTTACGTTTTCCTTTACTATTATTGTTATTATTATTATTATTATTATTATTATTATTATTATTATTATTATTATTATTATTTTTCTTCTTGGGGTTTCTTAATGATTAATTATCATGCCTTTATGGTATGGTGGGATCTTTTTTAGGACATGTGACATGTGCCAGAAAGGTATTTGAATTCTTCAAAAGTTTCAATCTAAGTGGTTTTGCCTTGGTAGCACTTTAGTCTTAATTTGAGCACCCTAACTACGAAAGGATAATTAATCGAATAATATTAATTAATCACTCACTCGTGCTACTTATTGGTTTCCACAACATATAATATAAGGCACCTTTTTCACTTTTCGTAAAATTGTGAAAGTAAAGGATCAACCAAAAGCTCAAACTCTCAACTTTTGGTGCAAGCAAAATGAGTAATTACAGTGTGCCCAATTTTAGCCATAGAAACAGTACACAAATTATGCCATTGCTTGTGATACTTGTACTCGAGTTATATATTTATTTACTCAATAATTGCCAAGAATTCACAAAATTAACAACGGTAAATTTCATATATAAAAACATTTCAATTTTCAGCATAATTTTCAGTTGGCATGTATAGAATAAATCTATTTTCAAAAAATATATTAAAGCTTTTACGGGATTTAGATATTTTGGACCGCACTGCTAATAATTTTGCTTGACTTGAAGTTCTTACATGTGTCTTGAAAAATAGTTTTTATTTTAGTGTTTTCTTTACAATTAAAATTAAAATTACTCCTGTTTATGACGTGGCTTGAATTTTGGTAATCCAAATTCTAATGAAGATTCGAAGAACCTATGGTGCGATATGAAGTGAAGGTCTGTGTTGTATTTTTTGATCCACTTTAGGTGTAATGTTAATTGGTAATGTCTAAAGATTTGGAATTGCGTGATGCATCAGATCGTAAAAACATTTTCTTTTTGTCATACCCGTAAATGTATGCATCTTTGATCAACTCACATTAAGTTTTATGTTTTTTTTTGCTTTTCGTTTATGTCTTGATTGTGTGAACCATAGTTGTGCCCAACTCCAAACAAGATCAATATTCACTTGCTAAATTTGCTTTTCCCGCCAAATAATTCAAGCTACAGCCTTGTGATCAGGACATAATTAATAAAAATGGATAGCCAAAAATAGTTTGAATCAATAATTGAGTCTTGTTTATTAAGAAAACAAAAACATTACCTGTAACATTATTGTCAATTATCAAAGTTGAAAAAAGTGTATTAAAGTAAAGTGCATGTAAAAATCACCAATAAAGTGTAGAAGTTTACTTTGCCTTGTGCCTTCATTCGGAAGCTTATATGGTTTTACGATACGAAGCAAATCATAGCAACAAATGATGGTCGAAGAACAAATACCACGCAGACACCAATAAAGAACTATCATTACCATTATTGTCCTTTTCTTTTCTTTTCTTTTCTTGTCAAATTTATAGATCTAGAAGGGAATAGATTAAGATTAGAAAGTCTTCTTTTTTAGTGGATTGACTACGTATATATATAATCATAGTTACGCCAACAAGCAATTCACTTTAACAACTAATAATATTCTCGGATCAACCAACAATCATAATGAAAATGGACATCAGTCCAAAGACAACTAACAATAGTCTACATATAATTAAATAAAAAATATTATAATTATTAAATATTTACATCATCCATTGTAGGAAGAAAGGAAGTTGGTAATGGTATAACAAGTAATTTTGATAGTCAGTAATATAAACCAGCAGTTTCGCCATACTCTATGCATGTATATAATAAGGAAAATATAATTTAATTATATATTTAAAATTTGATAGTATCCAAACTATATTAAACAGTTGAAGGTGGGGGGGGGGGGGGGCTACAAGATAAATTATTAATATTAGTAACAAAGTATAAAAGTGACGACATAAAAGTTGTCACCAATATTTATATTAAGCGACGATACTTTTTATTTTGTAAATAATTAGTAACAATAATTTTTATTTTGTCACAATATCACCTAATAATGATAACAATTAATGTTTTAACTATTACAATTAGTGGCACATTTATAGTGACAAGTTGGTGACAAAAAAATTATTATTATGATTTCATGACAAGATTCCATTATCACTAAATTATCACCATAGATGTATCAGTAATTGTCATTTATAATAAATTAGATACCATGTTGTCACTAATTAATATTATTTCACGATAAAATAATTTTTTTTCATTAGGTGTATATAATTAATGACATTTTTTTGATTATCACTTGTCATATTTGATGTGGCAAACATTTTCTTTTTCGCACACGTTAGCGCTTCCAGAAAGAGAACAGAATCTCCACAAGTTTAAGTGGAAAGACCCACGACCTTTATGGCAGAAGGTGGCCTCGAAAGAGGCTCAACGGTAAAGGAGGCCTTAGAGTGAAATAAAACCCGCGAGAGGGAGCCACTCCCCAAGCCTATCTTGTTTAAGCCCAAGGAAAATGTCATCGGAGGAGGCTCCAACCAAACCCTCAAGGGGTACAACTTAATTGATGGCGAATCACCACGAAAGACCTAAGAGATGAAGTAGCATCGAGGGACGAAAACCTCAATCGAGGGCAAGAATGGTTAGGCCCCTTGGTGTATCATGCATTGAGCATGCCAAAGAGGAGTACCTTACCAACGCATGTATAGCTACTGTCACCTAATGCTTATTGACACGATATGAGAGGTATCTTTTCAATCTCATATGTTATTAGTGCTCTCTCTTAAGGAATATTTTGAGCATTTAATACACATAAGTGCACAAGATATACATTAAATGCAAGATCAATCCACATTAATAAAAGTATGACCTAACCGTCATGGCGAAATCCAAGAAAGGACAAAAAGTATGTCCATTTGTACTTTACCTGTTAATCAAAAGATCAATCCCCATCATCCAAATCAAAACAAGACATCTTTCATATAAAAGGTTCTCGGCCTCCACCAAAGAGGTATATAATATTCCAAGTTCAAGCAATTAATATTGTTCATTATCTTCTTTCCCCATCACACATAAAAAAGTGCTTGCCATACTAACTTGAGCGTCGAAGAGTTTATGTAGAGGCAAAATCGGCTAGTTTCATGTGTGCTCTTTCCCTTTTGATAGGTGGACTACCAGTATTTCATCCGAAGCAATCAAGCCCTGTCACGTGGCCGATCCAAAAAGATACCGCATCAATATTATCATCAATTTATTCATTTTCTTTGAGAAAGAGAGAGGGGGGAATGTGAGAGGAGAAAGAAAATAAATAAAAATAAAAATAAATGACAAACCAAAATGAAAGAAATGCAAAGATGTTACTAAAGAGTGGTCTCCTTTCATATAAGTGGCAAAAGTTTTTATTTGGTCAAAAAATAATTTTTTATATGATAAATCATGATCAAAATTATACATAAATTGTTATCATTAATAATTAATGATATCCAATAACTACAATATAATATCGATGAGCCCTTGGCCCAATGACAAGATAAAGGCTTCATGATCACGATGTCATCAGTCTACTAATGTGGGTATTAACCTGTTAAATGGTCGTATATTATTTGTTGTAAAATGTTTTCTTTTGTATTTGATAATCATTGATAATTGATGTATTAGTTTGATTTTAATTTGAGAGTATTAATATAATTGATTGATTTGTAATAAATTGTATCTTCTCAGAAAGAATAATGACAATATAATTACAACAAAAACCTTGTCACAAAATTGCACTTACAATTTTTTGTCACTAATTATCTCTAGAGAGATGTCGCTAATTATTAGTGGTGATAATTACCATACTAATTCTTATCTTATTGAGTCGTATTATAACAAAATTAAAATTATCGTCACCTACAAAATTAAAAATATTTTACTTCAACACGGGTTATGAGTGTCAATTTTATTACACAATTTTTCGTCAGTACAGTTTTCTTATAATGAATGGAGTGATTTATAACCAAGAACTATTATAAAGGTAAATAAAAATCCATACCTTGATAATATTTGAACGTAACATTTTACAATTTTACCATTATGATCTAAGCTTCGTTAAACGAATTATCATGTGTGGTCTATTGATCTAGTTTTCGGATCTTTAGTTTTGAAATGAAAATCTTGGAAAGCAATGCATTTAGATCATTATATCGTTTTGATTTAAATTTATAATCTACAGATAATTACTTCATTCATAATCACTATCCAACTAAATAAACATCCATACTAGCCAAAAAGAACAAAAATTAAAAAAGAAAAATAAATACCATACTCAAATTTACGACAAATTCTGGCTCACCGAATGTATGTAATTTGATTTTGGCTAGGCAAACAGAAACAGATAAAGAGTTCAATTTGATTTTGTATACGATTGAAGTGGAAAAGTGGTTTTGTGTTTCGAAATTTAGAGTTCACAAACGAACAAAATAAAAGAGAAAACAATATTATTATTAGAATAAACGAAGTTACGGCGGCCAAACGTTGCTAAATCCGAAAAGGTCCCTTTTCAACGGCAAATTAGTCAAGGGCTTTCATGTGACGAACATAACCCATGTGCAGCTTAGGGTATGAAAAGTAATTAACAAATTCAAAAATATTATTAGGCCCCAAATTCATATAGTAGTGGTACATAAACATTCATAACGGAAAAAGATTCTATCTTTTTGCTAACTTACTATTATGTCGACTAGTCAACAAGACCGTTAGGAATAGTAGCGAAATATCTTTCTTAGCTTTCAAATTCTTTCGAATTCTGCTGACACAACGTTATAATCCATTTGAACATATGACAAAGTAGTGCCTAATGTCCTGCCCATTATAATGTACAGAACAATCTGTCAAGGCATACGAAACCATTTTACCAATACGCATATAAAAAGGTAAGGACCCTTTACTTGCATCGTTTATATACATCGATATCTACATATGCATGTATGCAAGTACACCCTTTAATCTATGACTGACAATAACCAACACAAAGTACACACAACTACGAAAATACAAATACATATAACACTTCCCAAAATTTTAGTACATGAAATGGCTTGAACGTGGCTGTTTATACGGTGTCACATTAACCTTCATTCTAATTTCAGGTGCAGGGGTGTAAAGCAACTACCAAAATATTATTTGAACTTCATTTGAGTTTCAGCAAAGTATGTTAAAACAATTGCGATTGGAAAGGTTAACTCAGTTTGTGGTAATGATGTGAAATTTGTACCTGAACAGCTGCATCACCGCATGTCGGGATGCCATATATGAAATAAAATAGGAATCAGAAGCAAGAGGAAAGTATGAAGGAAATATGATGTCGAAGTTCCTGAATGCCTCTATCCTCAGGCTTTCCAAACCCGAATCGTTCCATCAACAGAAGCAGTAATCATACATTCGCCCTTTGGGTGATAACTAACACTAGTTACCTGTCAAAGAAAAATAGAGGAGAAACATATAAGGCAATAAAACACAACTGCATACAACATGTAAAAATGCAAACGTTGTTCATTGTATTAAGTAATCAATGAACAGGTCAATTTGAGTGAGTAGGAAAACGGCACCATGAACCAAATAGAAGAATACAAATGGCAGGAGACTTAAAATTGAAATAACTGGGAAACAATTGTGTGCAACTTATTGGAAAACAATTTTAAATCTTGAAACTAAATCTTGCTTAAGATATCACGAATGTTTTCTACTTAATTTTGTGTCTTATAGAAAGAAATTACTGAAGTGAAACATTATCAGCACCATGAGTTGGGGGGGGGGGGGGGGGTTGGTGTATGCGAGAATTAGTTTACATGGGGAGATTGTTGTCCTCAATGCACATATTTGGCACGTCAAACTTTCCAATATTATGTTGATGAGTAGAAGAAAGTAAGAACACAGGAAAGAAGTAATAGATGTGACTTTACCACTGATGAATGAGCTCGAAAACTGGACACAACACGTGCATCTACGAGATCCCAAAAGTAAATATAACCATCTTCTGAACCACCAGTCACATGGGCGTCTGTGTTTGTTAGGCAGCAATCCATCTTGAATGACTGATGAAGATATGATAACGTTAGCTAACTTACAAATGAAGTCCAGGACAAGGATAAATACTACTATCAACTATAAGTGACGAGGAAGAAGTGAGAAAGAGGGACAACGCAATCAAGCAAGCCCCAAAGTCTGTTTCATGAGACAGACACATATGAGATCAACAACAGTAGAAAAGATAAATAGCGAAGAAGGAAAATAGTTAATAGAATACAGATTGCAGGTTTGATTTAAGTAAAAAGGACTGTTATAATTTTCAGTGTTAACCTTGCAAGTATGGCCTTTATATTCTTGCAATAGTTCACCAGTCGATCTGCCACAGAAATGGAACCAAATTAGGAAAGATATAGAAGACAATTGATGTTTCCAAAAGTAGAACTTCAGCAAAAGCATTCACCGATCCAAAAGCCTTAGAGTAGAATCCAGACAGCTGGCTAATACACAGTTGCCATCATTTGAGAGAGAAATACAGTTGACAGGCTGCCCCAGAGCATCAGATATTTCTCTGGTGATGACCATCAAAAGTTCCCAGGTGAGAGTAAATAAATCATAGGAACCATGAACAAGACATTTGAGTTTCATACTTTGCTTCTAAAAAAATATGGAAAAAGAAAACCAAAATGTTGTATAGTTATTGCCATTTTCAAACACGTACCTACCAATTCGAATATCAAATGTTCGAACAGTTCCATCCACACTTCCAGCAATTATCTCAGTTTTTGTTAAACAAACAGACATGACACTATCCAAAAAGGTGTCAATGATCTGCAAAATATGCCAAAGATCTTGTAAGTAAAGTTGAAATTTCAGTAAAATGTATAAGGGGGATGCAAATCAAACAGCCTAAAATGCAGTAGACCTAAAATATAAATGAGAAAGCAAGGCAGCGAGAGCCAAAGCAAATAACTTCAGAAGTAACATGCAAGTTTGAATGTGAACTTGGTATTTCACAAAATGCGACCTGATGTATAAATTAAACAATTCTTGTCATCACTCTGAAAGTTTTTTGTATGGTTTTGAGGTCAGGGCATTTTAATCTTCATTGTGACTTAGGAGTTGTGATGAAAATAATCCACAAATCCCTAGCATGAGGATAGGTTTTTTACCAAATTTTGCAGTTAGTACTGATGGCGGCAGGAAATTCTCACACTTTGCAATGGAACGCTTGTGAGGATAACCAAAATCGTTCATCTACTTAGTTTTTAAGAACTACGTGTTCTTTCATTGGTAGAATCAAAAAACTCAAAGTCCCAAAATCCACTGAATTACACCAGCTGTTCTCTATTACATGAGGGGTTCTGGTTCAAACCCAGGTTGCCCCCAACTCCCAACCCCCCATTGAAAGAAAGAGAAAAAAATATCCAGTTTTGGGTTCAATCGCCGTGGTTGTCGGAATCTGAAGGCCTTGAAGCTTGAAAGGATGTGATATATCTAACTCCGAACATAAGTTTTCCAATCCTCTAAGTTGAGTTAGTTATTAAATTAGACTAAAGATTTTAAGGCTGTAATTCCTGAAAGAGCTCCCATTCAGGAGTAGTAATATATTCTTTCAAATATATATATGTATATATATATTTGCCCATCTGTAGGTGTTCTCTAGTGTTCAGTTATCCTTTATAACATAAGAAAAGACACTAGTGAGTTAGGAGTCGAGACTTAGAAACTTAGCATGCCCAAACATAGACGAAGACTGGTTAAAGTCTACCTTCACATGACCTTGGGCATATAGTTGCATGTCTACTTAGAATAGGAGAAGGCTGATCGATGATTGCTCAATGCAGAAATTTCGTTTGTTTCATGCATCCAAAAATTATCTTTAATGCTCCATGGCCTAAGAAAAGATACAATTCTTGCTCAGAAGAATGCCACAACTGTCCTAATGTGAACATACAAGTATTGTTTGGAAAGGTAGAACGCTTCAAAGGCCTGGGAGGAAAAGGCAATCTCGACCATTTGGCTACCAAAACTTCTTTTAATCATCAGCTAAACAAAGGAGGACTAACTGCCGAAAATTCCAACTAACACAAAATTGCAGGGTAGAACAGTACCCGCAACTCATCTTTAATAAGGGCAAGACAAGAATCAACCTGAATTGGCTCAGTGCTGTGAGATCTGCAGTCCCAAGCACGCAATGAACGGTCATAGCCAGCTGATACTACAGCTGATGCATACTCATTGAACTTCACCGCATTCACCTGGTTACGAGGAAGATGAATGTCAGGAAAATATCAGTCTATCCCACATGACAAGCACTGGCATGGGAGCATATGCAAGCAATTATTACTTCTCAAATATTTCTACCAAAAAGTATTGATATGCGCAGACACTTCAGTGTCCCATAAGTAGTCAGCATAAAAAAAAGGCTCCTTTTTTTTTTTTTAACACTACAAAAATTAAAATCTCAAAGCATCCCATTGAGCTCATAAATATAAGGCATCATTGGCAGAAGTGTCGAGTAGAATGAGAATCTAAAGTTAGCAGCAGCCCAAATGGAACAAGTAATCCGGCTTAGCAAAGCCACATAATACAAAAGGGGGACAGATTAACATCCCTGATCCAGTGAAGGGTTCTGCAGTGATATAAGGTTAATTAAGAAATAAGGAATGACTAATCCCAAATCTGACTAACTCTCCATGAGAAAGGAAAAATAAATTTCGGAAACTCAATGAGCATAACAGTGAATTACATCAGCCTACAAGACAAGTTAGAGAGATGTGAAAGCTGCGAGACCTTCCTGTAACAAAGAGGCACCTAATCTAAGTCCCCAACACCAAGCTACTAGTTTAGAACTTCTTTCGCAGATTTTCTGCACAAAGAAAGCCATATTCAACTGCTTGTAACAACACTTCCCTCTAAGTTGAATCATTTCCGGATCGACAACTCCAAAACTACAACATGTTGCTGTAATATTGATCTGATTGTTACATTCCACCAAAACGAAGAAAAGAAATTATCTTTTCTGGTAGTGTTTTGTCAAAGAAGACAATAATCGCCATGACATTTAATATCTTAACATTCCCAGCAACTGCAGTCCCAACACTAGATTTTAATTCAGAATCTTTTACTTCATAGTGCACCAAATGTTGCTGTACTTAAAGACACCTATAATCACATATTTCCACCATTTCATTTCCAAAGCCCCAATTTGAATGCAACTTAACAAAATCAAATTCGACCAAGAAAGATGCCAATTTGAACTTACCTCACTATCATGACCACGAAATTTCCGAATAACGCGACCAGTTGCCACATCCCAATAGAAAACTTGCCGATCACCTCCACACGAACAAAGCTTAGAATTATCCCTACCCAAAAAATAAAGAAAAAACATAAATATGAGTAAAAAACAAGTCCGGCAAGCCAGTTCAAGAGTTAACGAAAAAGCCAGCATGAAATTCATAGGCGCATACGGGGTGACGTGCACATCGCGGACCTCGCGGCCGTGCGATTTGTAGGTCTTGATGTGCAATCCACGGTGGGGATTCCACAGGCGTATGGTGCGGTCCTTGCCGCAGCTCAGGCAATACTCGCCGTTGGCGTTGAACCGCGCCGCCAGTACTGCGCCTTCGTGCCCCCGGAGCACGCTAGCCTCCGTTCGGGGTAGATTTTCAGTGCTCATTCTTAGTCCTTGCTAGCTTTGGAGTAGCTTTGCGCTGCCGGAATGCTATTGTGCGCCGGTGGGTGTTGGAGAGTCTTTCGGTGGTACTAAAATTGGACTGGACTTGCAGATTTTTGGGCCTCGACCTCTGGATGCCCAACTCCAACATGGCCCAATAATTTTTCTAATCTACATAAAATAAATTCGGGGTTGTTAAGGGAGTTGATTTTAATCCGAATCCGATCTAAGTTTGATTTGAATTTTAGCATATTTGACAGATTAAAATATACGATATATCATATCCTATACTAAATACCCGTAATTCGAAATAAATGAATTGGATTTGGAATCAAGTAGTCTTTTTCGTTAAAGATCCGAATCTGAATTTTTATAATATATGTTATTAAATTAATACATTATATATAATATAATAGTAGAAGTAAATATACTTCAATAAAATTTAATATATGTGCCATTATAATTAATAATTAATATACTATTTATTATTTTTCAAGTTATTTTTTTAACCAAATATTGTATAATTTTCATACATATTCTAAAATATTTTTCTACTTTCTTTAATTTTATTTTTAACTATAAATTCTTCAATATTATTTATTGAAATCGGATCGAATCTTTTTATCGGATCTCGGATCTACTTAGGACTCAAAATAATGAATAAAGATCTTGATCATTTCAGTTTGGATTTGATTGTCGGTATTTATAATCGGATTCGGATTGCAATTATTTACTCCAGATTCGACCCGTTGACAACCCTAAAATAAATGGAGCAATAATTTAAATTATTGCTTTAATGTAAAATCTCACTTTTCGTCTGTAATTTGGTCGGTTGTGTAATTTTAATATTGTAGGTTTGGTGATTACTGATTACCCATTTAGTCGTGTGTGAGTGAGTTCAAGAGGTGGACCAAATTGCCAGATTTAAAGACACCTCATAATGCACCAGTGTTCAACTTTTAATTTGGCAACTAATTTGGCTAAAAAATAAGAGAGGACCAAATTGTCAAAAATTTCAAGATCAAAATTGTAAATTGAGAACTAAATTTGTCAATTCTGGGTCAAATTAAACTCACTCACAAAACTAAATGGATAATCGTCCATTCTACATGACTAAAATTATAAAAATGTCAAATTTACATACAACGAGTGTATGAATACGCAAACTATCAAAAAAGGGAAAGGAGTGTAAAAAAAAAAAAGAAAGAAAGAAAGAAAGAAAGAATGCATAGAGTATATAACTTAAAAAAGTAAAATGCCAAAAAGTGTAATAAAAATAATTTTATATACCATATAAAGTTATCTGTATTCTTTTTTTTATTACAATTAATTCGGGACACTCTATCGATGTTAATCGAGAAGACACATCCACACACGCTCAAAGTTTTAGATTACAATCAATTCGGGACAATTTATAGACGTCAATCGAAAAGACAATTTTGCACACACACAAAGGGAAAGGGGGAGAGGATAAGAGACTCAAGACCTCATTGATGTTGGTTCGAACCCCCACCATTGATGCTGGTTCAAACTCAGGACTTCACCGAGGTTGGTTCAATAGACATGTATCTAAAGAAAAAATATAGACAAAATTAAGTAAAATTATTGGATTTAGTAACGTACATGATATTAATAATTTGCAACTATTGACTATTTCACCCATTCACCTACTACTAACAAAACGTTTTCTCAGCCGTCTGTATAATTTATAAATAAAAAGTATATATAATTGTTCATATATAAATTTTTTACGTGTTCCTATGTTGACAAGTTTGAGATAACATAAAACGGTATCTAACATCAAAGTTGGGATTTTGGCTAGCGATAGCCCTTTGTGACACTTTAGTATTTCATCTTACGCACATTATGGAATTTGAGAGAACTGGCAAACAAACATAAAGAAAAAAATTTACAGACATATATTCATAGTTTTATAATATTAACATAAAATACAAATTAGTTTAAATCAAAATGTTCAAAGTAATTTTTCACAAGTTCGTAGTTATCCGTACTTGAACTTCACCATTGATTAATTAATTTCTTCAACTCTGTTTTGTCGGTTGCAAAAATGTAACTCCATCACCTCTTAGCTTTATTCACATTTAATAATTGATATCCCTTCACCTCCCCATGCACGTCCATTCACTTTCTCTGGTTTCCAGTATATATATATACATATAGGGCTAGCTACTTAAAACACAAAACCAAACTCAATACACAACAACAAACACAGATATTGAAAGCAATGGATTCCACTTTGAAGCTCCTAGTCCCACTAGCTCTTTTGCTTTGTTTCTCAGCATCAAACATTGCCAAGGCCCGAATTCTCGGCCCGGAATCGTCCCTTGCTGCCCGCATGAAGCTGCAGGAGGAGGAGGACGGGCCAACATCAACTTGTTGGGAGTCTCTGTTTGAACTCCAATCTTGCACCGCTGAAGTTGTGATGTTCTTTCTCAACGGGGAGACATATCTCGGGCCGGGCTGTTGCCGGGCCATACGAATCATCCAGCACGACTGTTGGCCCACCATGCTCGGCTCCCTCGGCTACACCAACGAAGAGCGCGGCATTCTACGCGGCTACTGTGACGCCGCTGCCGAGGCCGCCCCTCCGCCGCCACTGTCCCCTACAGAGAGCTGTTAATAACACTTTGTTACTTACTTTTCTCAATAATAGAGAGCTCATTTTGCTAGTATCAATTTGGCTTATGGATCAGCTTGAGCTATCTTTATGTCCTCATTGAAAAGTATTAAGATATGCCCTAAAATTTTCAGTGATTCGATCGAGCATAGCGTGTTTGATTCTGTGTTTGTTACCGAATTTCAACCCATTCAAAATTTTTATTGCATGCTAAGGGAGAATCCCATTAAATTCATGATGACACTAAATAAAAGCATTAAGTTACACGTCACGCATTCCTAACCCTTGGTATGAGCATCTCAATAAAATAAAAATATGCATATCTATATATATATATATATATATACACACACGTGTGTGTGTGTAAGTGTGTAAATATATAAATTTCCAAATTAAAGCTACATCTATATAAATTATTAAAAGAAAAGCCGTCATCAATCTCCTCCCCCTTCAAACCTCTTGTAGATTTTCTGACTTTACTGAAAAATCACACATGCACACACATAGAACACAAAAAAACAAAAAAAATCTTTACACCTTTAATTAATTCTTGAATTGAAAACAAATTTGAATTTTCCTTACCGTGAGAAGCAAGATGATAGATACAAATTAAACAAACTCTTAAATTTACACATGCTCTCTCACATGCACTCGCAAACACTTTTATATTCACCATAAAAGACTCAAAAATATTTCAAATTGAATAAAATCTAACTTATGCATGAGATAGGGATCATTTTTTTATTTTTTAATTTGATGAAAACTTGACAGGTGGTGATGGGAGGCGGCGGACGATAGTTGGGGTGATGATGGCGGCAGTGGGTGCTTGGATTTGGTGTATGTGTGTGTGTGTGGGGGGGGGGGGGGGGGGGGTTTGGGGAAGACGAGAACGAGAAAGAATGAGGGGGGGGGGGATTTTTTTTTAATTTATTTTTAATAGGAATTGCTTGGCTGGTATCTAGTAAATTTTATTTTAAATGCCATGCTATATTTTTCCCACATCCAGTTATTTTTAACGGCAAACTCACATTTTTATTAAGTTTGTTAATAGTAAATTGCGATTGGGATGCAATTGGTAAAATTTCCAAATTTTTGGTATGCAATTGATAAACTCCACGGGCACAAGACGAAATTGAAAATTATTAATAACATTCTATGGGATGAAATTGGTAATTTAGCCAACATTTTTTCTGCGTAACATCTGTTACACTTATCAATATGCGTACACTAACCAATAATAAGCTCTGTGTATTGATGATAGTAATGGGTGATATATGTAAAAATGTTACAAGAGATTTGGATTATACTCCTAAACTCGCATAAAACATGTATATGAATATGTAAAAGGAAGGGGAAAAGAAGAAAGAAAAGAATGCTTAGAGTGTAGAACACAAAAACAAATGAGCATAAAGTGCCTTAAAAATGTGTAATATGATATATTATACAAAACTATTCATATTTAATATGAAATATTTCTTTAGTAACATTATTGGCGATTTTCAATTATTAACTAATCTCATCCGATGATGTTCAAATTCATCCCGAACACAAAGGCTTGATCCTGCGAGATATTATCCCATATTTTGAAATAATGAAATTTTGTTCTCCAATGAAAAGTTGTCTTATAGGGTGAGGGAGAGATTTGAGTTTATAAACTTGCCAATAGTTTCCACTTTGAAGCTCCTAGTCCCGCTAGCTCTTTTGCTTTGTTTCTCAGCATCAAGCATTGCCACGGCCCGAATTCTCGGCCCGAGATCCTCCCTTGCGGCCGGCATGAAGCTGCAGGATGAGGATGGGGCATCACAACTTGTTGGGAATCTCTGTTTGAACTCTGATCTTTGCACCGCTGAAGTTGTGATGTTCTTTCTCAATGGAGATTCAGTATTTGTTACTAATTTTTCACCTCATCAAGAATTTTATTGCATGATTAACGGAGAATCGATCCCATTTAATTCATGATCACAAATAACAAAATAAAAGCATTAAGTTAAGAACAGCACGTCATGCACATATATATTCCTAACCCTTCGTATATATAGGCACTGGTTTGATCTCAATAAAATGAAATTTGGCAAATAAGCAAAATATTAGAGAAGTAAATTTCCAATTATATGACTCAAGGAGAATTTCATATTCAAACTGCTACTACATAATGACATCTTTACCCCCCAACTGACCCGAAATATTACACTATGGACCTTAATCACCAAGAAAGCAAGGTAATCTACAGATCATCACGGATATGGCCACCAAGCACCCTATTTCTCCGGTGGCCCTGTCCCCTCCGATGACGTTTCCCTCGCTTCTTCTTCCTCAAACTATTCGTTTTCCTCTGGTTGAGCCGGCGAGATCTCTGGAGGCGCCGCCACCGGAATATTCCCATAATAAAAAGGGGACAAAGGGGAAACAATCGGAGCATTTTTCCAATCAAACTGAGGCATCGAAGCATGAGGTCCCTCAGCCGGAATATTTCCATCTGAACCGGAAAACACGGCCGGAGATTCCGCGGGTGGAAAACGGCCCGTCTCGTTTTCATTACTATCAAGATCGTGGTTCATGTTCAGTCCGGTCACCAGAATCCCATCGATCCCGTGAACTGCGAATCTCGACCCGAGAAAGAGATCCGGGTTCGAGACCCGGACTCCATCCACCATCACGCCAACAGTACTCACGTTGTTGAACAAACCGCCGCCGTTTTCTGTTCTGCCAATCAAAACAGAATAGTGGGGGAGGAGAGTATCGAGAAAGGGGGAGGAGAGGCTTTGCAGGTCGGCGAAGGTGTATCGGTGGTTGGGGATGACGTGGTACCGGAGGGTGCTGATGTAGGCGGCGGCGTCGGAGGCCATGTCGAGGGCGAAGAGCTGAGCGTCTATTGGGGCGAACAAAGTGAACGTTGAATTGGCCTGGTCGGAGGCGGAGGCGGCGCCGGTGGGGGTGAGGAGCTGGTATTGGAGGTCGGAGGTGGTGATGGCGTTGGTAAAGAGCGTGTGGCCGTGGATTCTGAGTGCATCCAGAACGGTTTCGAGTTCTTGGAGTGTGGTGGTCGAACTGACGCCACCGAAGGTGGCGGCGGAGACGGTGGTCGCCAGGAGGAGGAAGAGGAGCAGGGTGGAAGATTGGGATGGTGGGGGTGAATGCGCCATGAGGATGAGGATGGAGAGAGAGAGAGAGAGAGAGAGAGAAATGAGAAAAAGTGTTTGATGCTGTTATTTCAGTTACAGGTTTTGGGAATTCGCGCCCCCTTATGATTTTTAGAGTATCAGTTGTAGCTTGGGCCGAAAATATCTGGCCCATTTGATTCTGTTATTTAGGATTGGGCTTGAGTCCAATTGATTTCAGGATTCGGAGAAAAAGTAGCAACATTTTATTTGGATCTGCTTGGTGTTGGGTTGTCTACTTGTTATGGTATGATTTTTATATCTGGTGTTATTTCATTAGAAATTAATGAAGTAATTCATTAAATTGCTAAAAAAATAAAATAAAATAAAAAAAATTGATCGTCCAAATTAATGGGCACTTTGACCATTATTCTTAATAACAAGAATGTGAGGTGGAACTAAAGTATGGGTATCAATTTTGGCGTGCTATATTTATCATTTTCCTACATGTCAAATACCACTGCCATTTTATTTTATTTTTATTTTTATTTTTATTTTATAGAAAATAATGTATTAATGTGAGCTATTATATCAGTAATTTAAGTAAATTAAGAACAAATTATTAGATCAATCATCACTAATTTCCAATACAAAAGCGTTATTACTATAACATAACCTGCAGTAACGCAAACTAAACACCCACATTCGTGGGGGCTAAACAAATTTGAATCCTTGACCGGATAAGTTAACTATTGAAATGCAACAATTATGGCTTATCTACGAGAATGGATTTTATTGCGAACTGGTGATAACTGATAACTAAGTAGAGAAGAAAACGACTCGCGACTTACATGCTTATTAAGTCGACCATCTAGCTCTACAAGCACAATATGGTACGAGACACACGATAACCTTAAAATCTCAATCAATTTATGCACATGTGGTACATACTTGCTTACCTTTTCCATGAACTGAGCAAACACAATTGCAAACCCCTATATCCTCAGCAAGACAAGGAGGTTGAAACTTAAGTTTCTCACATTGTTTCCAAATCTTTCGTTTTCGAGTGAGGTCATCAACAAAGTCATCCAAAATTGCAACAGTGCCATGGGGCATTACGATCACATGCGCCATATTTCTTAGGTATGAAAGTTGCCGGTGGTCGACAAAGTCTTGGTCCGGTGGCCGCTCAAAGACAACAGTGATGCTCATATCATTGAGCGTTCTCCCCCCTTTTTAAGAAGATATCTCAAGTAACTAGCATTTTGTAGACATTTTTCAACATCTTGTTGAAGTCCTTTGCGACCTTTTATGTTTAAGATGTGCCATAGGAAAATCAGAGAATGCCCATTTCGACTACCCGAGTTTGGGGTATCACGAGTGGCTATGTACTCAATGTTTTCGAGAGAATGTGAATGTGTTTTTTCCTTGTTATCAGCAAACCACAAGGCATTGGGGAACCTAAAAATTTGTAGCCCGAGATGCTTGCCCTTCCAATAGGCTTGTTTAAGGTATACGTTGGTACCAGTCAATTAAGGGAGAATTTGTATATGAGATAACTAGTTATGGATGCCAAACATTAGTCGCTTTTATATATATACAATGTATTAAAGCCCCAAATAAAATAAAATAAAATAAAATAAAATAAAACTAATGCGTGAAAAACAAACATGAAAATTAATTTCTATAGCTAATCTGATCAAGGAAAGGGATAATGAAGCCAGATATTACTGCACACATAGACACACACACACACTACACACACAGTGTATGAAAACTGTGTGTAGTGTGTGTTTTCACACTGTGTGTGTGTGTGTTAAAACATATGCTCTACACACACACACACACACACACATATTGTGTGAAAACTGTGTGCAATGTATTTTTTCACGCAATGTGTGTTTTCACACACTATATGTGTGCAGTGTGTGTGTGTGTGAAAAATATGTGTGTGTGTGTGTGTGAAAAATATATGTGCAATGTGTGTGTGTGTGTGTGTGTGATGTGTGCATGTTTGTGAAAAAAATGTGTGTGAAAAATCTATATGCAATGTGTGTTTGTGTGTGAAAAAAATGTGTGTGTGTGTGTGAAAAATATGTGTGTGCAATGTGTGTGTGTGTGAAAAAAAATGTGTGTGTGTGTGTGTGAAAAAAAAGAGTGTGTGTGTGTGTGTAGTCTGTGTAAATGTGTGTGTATGTGTTAACTGTGTGTGTGAGCTAAAAAAAATAAAATATCAAAAAAAGATAAATAAAAAAATATATATGATTAGGTAGGGTCTGGACCCTACCCTAATAATTGGATATACCCAGTACATATATCCAATGAGTAAATATTTAAATCGGGTAGGATAGGATATAGGGTGTGTATAATTGATTTTAAGGCTAGGATTAGGGTAGGATAAAACCATACTCATTGCCAGGCCTAATCGATACCTATACTAATTAATGTTGATGATAGTTGGTTTATCCTTGTTGATGAGCAATTTCTCTTTAAAGTCGTTACAATCCATCTCCCATTAGCAAGTGAAAAATGAGAAGAGAGAGAAATTAATTGGCAAGTGAAAAAAAAATAAAAGAATTTTCCAATAGAATTTTCCTCACTATAATTATTAACAAAGCTTACCGAGGGAATATTCCCTCGGTGATCCCTCAGTAAAATAATTAAAAAGATTACCAAGGGAAATGTCCCTCAGTAATCCCTTGGTAAATTTTGCATCACCTTATCGAGGGAATATTCCCTCAATAATCCCTCACTAAAATTATTAAAAAGATTAGCGAGAGAAGAAATTGAGTATGTTTCAAAGTTGGGCGTGTTTGATAAGAGGGAAAGTAAAGCTGAGTAATGAGAGGGGAGAGAAATTAATTGGCAAGTGAAAAAACAAAATAAAAGAATTTTTCCACGAAATTTCCCACACTACAATTATTAACAAAGCTTACTGAGGGAATATTCTCTCAGCGATCCCTCACTAAAATTATTAAAAAGATTAGTGAGGGAATATTCCCTCGGTTATCCCTTACTAAAATTATTAAAAAAATTACTAAGAAAAAAATTCCTCGATAATCCCTTGGTAAATTCTGCGCAGCTTACCAAGGGAATATTCTCTTGGTGATCCTTCACTAAAATTATTAAAAAGATTGTCGAGGAAAAAATTCCTCGATAATCCCTTGGTAAATTTCTGAGGAATATTTTTCCTCGCATATTTATAGGTTAAAAAGAACGTTATTTATCCCGCCAAGTGTGCGCCAAATTTTCCTATGGATTACCAATAGAATTTTATGTTACCAAATTTCGTAGGCCATCCGTAGGAGTTCCATTGATATTTGCAAGAGATCTGTTCCGTAGGTATTCCATAGATAATTTTCATAGATTTTTCACTGTTTTCTTGTAATGAAAGTTGAAATTCTTTTTGTCAACTTTATTCACTTCGAACTAAAGCTCTTTAAAAGTTAGGTTCAAACTTTCTTGTTCAATCTTATTTAATTTGAAATGTGTTTCTTTGCATGAAACGTAACCATGATATACCATCTAATTCAAGTCATAGTAACACTTTAAAATACAACATATGGAACTTCAAGTACCCTTCACATTGATCTTCAATGGCAACCAAACCCCCCCCCCCCCCCCCCCCCCCCAAAAAAAAAAATGCATAAACTCTAGAATCCACAAAGACAAATTTGGGATTTAGTAGATCAAACACTAAACAATGGTTAAATCTTTGTAATAAACCACAAACATGACACCACAGATAGGGCGTTTTTGTTTTTCTCACATTCTTGTTAGTATTACAATTCCGTATACATACCTTAAGGTAATCTAAGTAATTTCCATAAATTGAGGGTTAAATTTATAACTTAGTCACACCTCTCGATTGTCCAGCGTAGGCATATTTGTTTTTCTTACATCTCCGTTAACATTACAATTTCCAAGATTCGAGAGTTTAAGTTGATATTTGAGCATACCTCAAGGTAGTCCCATGTGATTTACCATATTTATTTTTTGTTCAATTATATTATTTCATCTTCTTTAGGCTATTTTTCATCTTAGTTATCACAAATTGGAAAAAATACATGGAAATATCCAGAAAAAATATATTCATATAGAAAAATGAAACACATATGCGTGTTTAAAAATTTAAACCACCACAATAGTCAAAACTCATGCAACGTTCGAATTGCACGTACGTCGTTCAATTATTTCAATATATTGATCTGCTAGCAGCAGCTTATAAATCAAGATGATATTGTAGATAAATAGTTCAATTGTTTCATTTGATCTACAAACAGCAGCCTGTCAATCAAGATGATATTGCTAATCAGAGATTGGCCAAGGAAGTGCCAATATCGATCACAAACCGATACCTGACATCCGATTTGGCGAGACGTTCCATGGCTGTATTTGCGTAGTCCATGCGTATGAGTTCGATGTCTGCAGTTATGCCGTGCTTCCCGCAGAAGTCGAGCATCTCTTGTGTCTCTTTAATGCCTCCGATTTCGCTTCCCCCGATAAGCTTCCTACCTGTAAATTAGAAGAGGATAGGCTGGTTTATGGATTTGGTAAAATTAGCAGCAGCATATACCAGTAAAAATCTTGACCAAAAAAAAAAATATACCAGCAAAAATGATGAAAGGATAGAAGCTAAGCTCCCTATGACCCTTTACCTAAAACTAGAGGAAAAATAGGTAGCTCCAGGGGTTTGTCTGGCAAGCTCACTGTGATGAGTTTGCCATTCAACTTGAGGAGATCGAGCAACGGGGCCAAGGGATGGACTGCAGCTATCGTATCAATGATGAAATCCATTGTGCCGATCGCAGACTGCAAGAAACAAACTCTGTTATAACATCATACTCATTAACCTCATTTTTCTAACAAGCATATCTCTACTCAGTGACCTCAATTCGTCTAACATTATACAAACATTAGTGGATTACCTTCAACTGAGCAGGATCAGTGCTAACAAGGAAAGCATCGGCGCCAAGCTTGTTGAGGGCTTCAGCTTCCTTTTTCGGAGAGGTGCTGATAACAGTAACTTTCATCCCGAAAGCCTTCCCAAACTTTATAGCAACATGGCCGAGCCCACCAAGTCCGGCCACGCCCAAGTGCTTCCCAGGCTCAGTCATTCCATAGTATTTCATTGGGCTGTAGACGGTGATCCCAGCACACAGTAAAGGTGCACCGGCATCTGATGGTAGGTTATCAGGGAAACGAAGCACAAAGTGCTGGTCTACAACTATAATATCAGAATAACCACCATATGTCCTCGTGCCATCTTTATCAATGGAGTTGTACGTAAATATCATTTTACGACAGTAGTTCTCCAAGTCTTGTTGGCAGGTATCACACGTCCGGCATGAGTCTACTATCACCCCAACTCCAACTCTGTCACCAACCTTAAATTTCTGAACACTGTTCCCGATTTTGGTCACAAGACCAACAATTTCATGACTGTACACAAGAAAAGTTTTTTACTTACAATCTGAAGCCCACCACAATAGCCAAATAAGTTCAAGTAGCAAGCTCTCGTGGCGAACTAACTAGACAAATGCTTCAGAGACAT
Source organism: Petrea volubilis (assembly GCA_026212405.1). Taxonomy (NCBI): domain Eukaryota; kingdom Viridiplantae; phylum Streptophyta; class Magnoliopsida; order Lamiales; family Verbenaceae; genus Petrea; species Petrea volubilis. The sequence goes on from CM047877.1 coordinate 19,247,915, forward strand.
AAACATTCCACGATCCTTTATGGGGGCGATTGTAACAATTACTTTCAATCTAGTGGTAAGCATTTTCTAGAGGAAATCATGTTCAATCTGGTTATAAGATTCAAGTGTACAATCTTCCAATAATGTAATAGAAAGAGAAACAATTCAACGTTTTTCCTCAAACAAGACAAAAAGTATTGAACAATAACGAGTTACAATGAATTAACAAAATCTTAAGATCTTAAACCGTACCCTGGCACAAGGGGGTACCTTGTGAACCCCCATTCGTTCTTCGCAGTGTGCAAGTCCGAGTGGCAAATTCCACAATAAAGTATTTTGATTGTCACATCATCAGCACCATTTTCCCTGTAATTCGTAGCATCAACATCCAATAAATGATCCAATCACATTAGAACCCAATCCATCGATCAAAAGAAAAGAAGAAAGGGGAATAAACAGCAGCCTAGATAGATGCATTTAGTTACAATCATGCTATCATGTGGACTCAAAACTGGCTGTCTAACCAACCTAATCAAGTCAACATAAAAACATGCTAAACATTTGAAGCCAATTGTAGTCTTTTGCAGAAAAATTATATCACTGACTAATCTACCCGTATGACTTCCTTTAGCTATGCTAGCCTCTACAAAGAATTAGGAACAAAATAATCATTGTTACCATCTAAATAATGAGATTGAGCACAATGATCTTTACACCAATCTACCACATATGGTGTGTGTAATCCGGGTCGGACCCGGGGTCAGGGAGTGCAAACACAATTAGGGTGATCGTTTAAATTTAATTAAGAGTAATTTTAAAGTCAGAAAATGCGCGTACGTCCCTAAATTATACGTGGCTCCGCCACTATATGATAATACAAATTCGTCGGAGATATAAACATCCAGCCATTTACATGGCAGAATTTTAATTAATTAATCTCACGGACTCCACCAACTCTAGAACTGGGACATTAATCATGATTGTGATTGTCCGAAAAGAAAGCCCTCAATGAAATTTTAAAATTATTTCCACATCAGATAGATCGAATAAAATAATAATCGCAACAGAAATAGACAAGAAGGTCTAGGGCCCCCAACAAAAATACTAAATGAGATAAATTCAAAACAAAAAACGACAATAACAAAACAAAAAACTCTATAAACTGTATATCTATATACACACCTGCGAGAAAAGTGGAATGGGGAGAGAACTCCAGAGGTATCTGTGGCCGCCCAACCGAAAGCCTTTTGTGGGAGTTGCGCCATTTCTTATTTGCTTTTCTGATTTCTCTCTCAATGAAAGTTGAAAGTTGAAAGTTGAAACTCAACCACAGCACACAAAACACTCACATTAACGTAACGTACATGTCTTTATAGTGAAAAGTGGACTCCAGTCACTTACCAAATAAGAAAATTTGACAATACTCGATTACTGAATTTTTTATTTTAAAATAATATTTTATTTTTTATTTCATAATTTATATTTATGCACATAAAATTATTATTTTTAATCAGATATTTGACCTGAATTTTTACACTCGATATATTTGCATTGAAATAGGGACAAGTGGACTCTAGTCACTTACCATAAAAGAAAAGGGTAGGCTGATGTTTCGGTTTGACCCTACAACTTTTATTAATTAATTAATTAATTTATCTATTACATTAAAATATTTCAAAGCAAAACACAATTAATGGCTTTAAGTGTAATTTTATGAATTTTGTTGTAAGAAATCGTATCATGGCAACTGGATAAACACACCAAAATGTTTCATATTTTGTGAGGAAACTTGGGACATTATTCGAAAATTTTAAGAATTAATATTTATTTAGGCCCGAAAAATAAATTTTTTATATTGGTTTGAACTTTGAAATGAGCCGATATTGGTCATTTTCACCACGCCGAACTTAAATTAATAAAGCCCAGGTCACTTCGACGCGTACAAAGAAGCCTATGTTGGAGGCCCAGGCCAAAATGAAATAACAACTCATGGCCCAGTCAGCAGAAATATAAAATAGGAGGAAATAAGATAAATATGGGAATAATCAGTTTCCTTATTTTTAGGGATTGTTAGATAGGAATAACCAACTGGATAAGGATAATGCAGGAAGTTATACCGAAATATGCTTAAAATAAAGGGTATGTGCTGCTGAAAATTTGAAATCCAGGTGACATGACATAACTGTCATATCCTTAAAATAAGGACGACCATCTATGTCAAGTGGTCAATCCAGAATAAGGTGGTTAGTTCCAAGAACAAAGTGTGGCGATTGCAGCTTAATTAATGCCTATCAAGAGAGTTGAATTCACCATTTGAAGGGACATCAATAATCAATCAACAAACACTACAACAACTCTCTCAATCAAGAAAAAATCATCACTTCTCTGATTTTTTAGTCTAAATAAACAAAAAATTAACTTTAATTCGGTAGGTAGAAAAGCCGTTACAAGTGTTTGTAGACATCCCTCATTTGGCTCCAAGTGAGGATATCAATGCACACATCTCGTAACGTCACGAGGTCGTAGTCATCACTCACTCAGATTAGACCCGGTTTGAGGTAAGATATCAATGCGATGGAGTGGTACTCGGCATCCATATTGAGCGCATGCATGAAGATGAGTGCGGACGGAGTCAATCAATGCTCGTTAGAGTGAACAACCTCTTATTACATTCACATGTAGATACGACTGGAGTCATTAATGTGACCGATTTGTAGCTAGAGTTCTTAAGAACTGCTCAATGTATCTTTGTCATGATATGAACCGAGTCATTAATACGTGTGTCTGTAGTCGAGTCCTGTAAGGTTCGTGTGGCGAGTAGCCATCGTCTTCAAATACATTCTCTCTTCGATTTAAAGCTTTTCGATCCTTTTCGATTTTGAGAGTGCTGAATTATTAAGTCCTACATTGAGTTGTGAGCAAGTAGAACCTCAGGGGTAGTGTTTGCCTACTCCGATTCAGTCGCTTTTCAGATAGAAATATTGGGCGCACCACATCATTTTTTCACTTCGAGCCACATCACTTTTTCACTTTGAATTGACAAGACTTCCACTTGTGTGCTCCTGCACATTGGCACGCTCGCGCCCGAATACCAAGAGCGCACTTCGAATCTGCTGTTTTCCTATCGAACTCAGCCGATTTGAACCCTAATCGACCACTTCGGCGCGATCGCAGAAAATTTATGCAAACAATATTATCAAATTTTTAAACAATTTTCACAATTAACTGAATTCCGTGATTGGCCGAAATATTATTGAAAATATTGGAGTTCTTGTACTTGTTTTTATTTAATAATAAAGTGAGTGTCTTCCACACTATACATGAGAGTTATTTCAAATATACATGTAAGAAGGTTGTGTACACATTTGTCTCGATTTTAAAACAAACTATGATTTTGTGTTGAAATTATGTAATTTTAGTGGACAAAATGTCTATTCAACGCAAGCAACTTTAGAATGATATGACTTTTGGATAAATGTTTTTCGAACGTATTCAACTTTGAAATAATTTAATTATCAAAAATTTTGAAATAATTTATATTTCAACAATCCCGATTGATTTAATTTGTTCCATGTTTATTTTTATTATTTTTACAATATTACAAGATAAAATTTTACATGTATGAATAAAATATTTAAATTAATATTAAAAATTCAATACATAAAAATAAAAGTTTTATAAATAAAAAGTATAAAGGCTAAATGTATAGAGTTCATAAAACTAATAGACATAATGCAATTTTGCATATTAAAATTAAACTCAAGTAATAATATTGAATTTACTACGCAACTTCTTAAGATTTTGTTTAATATAACATACTAAAGTTTTAGTCCATACATAATTTAGTAATGATTGATTTGGTGTATTTGAAATGTTGAATGATTAAAGCAATAATTAATGAAATTTGAAATAATTTAAAATGTAATTAGTGAATTTATCTTATATATTGAAAAATTTAAGTTAAAAAATGAATAAATTTAAATATATATGTATATATATATAATATGTGAGTGGTTCATTTTGATACAATTTGAGAAAAAAATTAAAATCAAACCAATATTATGATATGATTTTAATTTAATTATTGAACCACGATTTTTTCAAAAAATTTATGCTCACATTTGGTGATTACAAACAACCCCTTCTCACATTGACCAATATAAACACTCTATTGACTGCAAAATATCTTTGAAAATATCGCAACTTCTTCTTTTTTATTTTTATTTAGTAATACGTGCATTTTTCTTACTGTAATGAGATTTATTTCAAATACAGACAAAAATAAAAGGTATGGTACATGGTTGTCTCAATTTTAAAGCAAATTATGATTTTATTTTGAAATTATGTAATCTTAGATTCTTAGTGGACTTTGTCTCCATTCAACGTAAGCAGCTATAGCGTGAGGACAATTTGACAAATGTCTTTCCAACACATTCAACCTCCAAATAGTTTATGTTTCAACAATTTGACTAATAACATTTGTGTCATATTTATTTCTTTAATTTTCATTTTGCTGTAATTCAAGATAAAATATTCTCTATCTAAAATAGAAATGATTTTTGTTCCCATTTGATACGGTCTTGAAAGCAATAACCGGGATGAAGGACCTCTTTTTGAAATGACTTTTGTTCCCATCTGATACCAATTGGTGGTCCTCTTGCATGAGAGTGAACACAAGTGAAAGTAGCTGGTTTTGTTCGATGTAGGTTTTTCGATTCTTAATTCAGTGTTTAGATTTTTTTAGTGAATGATAGGAGATAGATAACAATTGTAAGAAAAGACTTGAAATTTTATAAGTAAACTTTTTGAGGAAATAGTAAGAGATAAAAGAGAGGACTTGAAATTGCATAACTTACCAACTGACTGAGTTAGAACATATTTATATGTAATGGTCATAATTTGACTTGTTTGATTGGAATTGCTCCATTAACTTGATAGTTGAAGTATACCAGGGCATGTCGATTATTGCTTTTTGTCTGTGGGGACTATCCCCTAAAAGGGTTGGCCACGCTTAACATTAAATGAGATGGGAATTTTACTTTAAACGTATATCCCATACAGTTAATACCAACTATATCCTTCATACCTTAACATTAATTACATCTGAAACTAACACGGTCTTTGCAGCACTTCAATGGAAGTTTGTGGTTACGGATGCGCTGCCTATCAGGGGATCAATGGCAATCTTTTGGGACAAGTAGTTCCTTGAAGTCTCACACCCAAGTGGTCTCGAAACCTTCTGGCCCTCGAATGCTTTCCATCCTTGAATGCCTTTGTAGGTGCAACTTGGGCCTCGAGGCGCGAAGCCTCCCATGTTAGAATTTTATTTTAATTTGGATTTATATTAATTGAATATTTTGTTTTTATAAAATAAATTGGGCTAAATTAATATGGCTAATGGGACTTACCTTATAGGGCTTGATTTGTTTGACCCATTATTATTAAGGCCTTGATTTTAACAAATGTTGCTTAATAGTTGATGTATGTCCATCCTAGAAAGCTCATGATGGGAGGATCTTAGGGTTACATTAGTTGATGTATGCCCATCCTAGAAAGCTCATGATGGGAGGATCTTAGGGTTACATTATATATTAGGTTAGGTCCCCTATCTACTCCACATTTCGATAATCTTTTTTTCTATTGAAATCTGTTAATATTGGTGAGAGATGGAGAGGAAGAATTAACCAAGGATGTTTGTCTAAACATCCATATTGATCAACTATCAATAACTGGTAATTTAAATTTATACATAATGTTCTAAATCCATGGTGTACCGATCCAACGATTACAAATATTTCTTACATCCCGTAGACCAGAGTCCTTCATATGAGTTTCTCGAGGGGACTTGGGTCATCGTCGTAAAGGTGGGTCCTTGATTTTGCTTAGAGGTACCAACCCTTGGGCCTCGAGAGGGGTTTTCTGCATTAAGGGCAGAGTATAGGCTCCACGTGGAATCTTTTCGAGGGTCTCTCCACCACTTTAAGGGTTCAGTGACTTAGAGTTTAGGCCTTAGATTATTTTCTATTATATCTGTGTGACGTATTGTAGTATCTCATCCCACATCAAAAATCAAACAAAACTTGAACTTCTTATAAACTTAGCTCAAAATTTAAGTATATCCATTGGATATATATAGATGTATCACTTTTGAACAAATTATTTATAACCTAATTTAAGGTTGCATTCGATAATTTAGAGGGAACTGACATGTCCCATGAGTAGGCCCAGAGCGGGACACATATCCCTCGACCTTTCTATAATTGATGACGAGTCCAATCGTTTAAGGGCATGCCACATCACCATCTTAACAATCAAAATAATAATTGGATCTAAGTAACTCTCCTGGATCACTATTTTTTAATGACAAACATGTAATATTTTGTCAATTATCATATACAATTCCATTCTGTAAATTTCAAGGTTTGCTTTTGATCTCAGTACCACTGAGCTCTCGCAATGCAAATTTTCTGGAGAAATTAAAATAAGTTATTACTTCGTCCAATTAAGATTGTATTGATTACCTAATTATTGAACGTATGAAGTATGAACGTATGAATGCGCACAAATTGTGGATCTACCTGTGGCTGACATTGCGGTGTGGTGATTTTAGGAGAATTAAGTACAAATAATTAGGGAGTTACAACTAAAAGGGACTCCCAAGTTTTTTTTTAAAGAAAATGACCTTCAAATTTTAATTTTTAGGTAGATGAGCTTTTTATTAATTGTACATAATTAATTACAAATTAAACCTAAATATCATTAAATGCAATTTTTTATTTATTTTTCAGAATTTGTATTTTAACCCCCCAAAAAATATCATCTTACAAAAATATAATACTCAAAACATACGAAAAAAATGAAGAAAGACACTCAAATACCAACATAAAATTAAATTATCCATTCAAATTTTGTTGGATTTCAAAATTGATCGAAGAATCGGTTTGCTTACGGCGAGGGAAGCTGATTTATGGGGAAAAGATCAAGGAATTTTTGCCGGAGGCGACAAAACGAGTGCTGACGGCATGCTCAAGCTTCTTTTCTTAAATCACATCCTCTTATCATGGGACTAACAAATTATGCCTTCAATTTAACATTTTAATCAATTTATATTGTTCAATTTTGATGTGTGTGCACATTGTTGTTATTTTTTCTCCACTTTTCTCGCTCTAATTCTTGTTCGGAAGAGGAGAAGCAAAAGGGCATGCACCAAAATAGTCTCAAATTTGTTGAAAACAGCTGCTCTAAATGAGGAAGTCGTGCCGCTTCAGCACCAACCCCATCATATTTGAAACCAAACCATGTTTAACCCTAGACATAATGAGAGAAGGACAATAACAAAAGATCTTTGTCATCCCTTTTCGTAGGATCTTTTGGATTAGATGCATAACATGCATAGTTTTCTTATTTCATCCTTTCATGCTTATATGCTGCAGATATGCCTTAGTCTCCACATATATCGGATCTCTTAAACAAATACGTTTTTTGACAAGAATAGAAATGCATTTCAATAAAGGGGTGATGATATAGTGAAAAAGACTGGTAATTAGTATGAAATGGCACACACTGGCATAACTTGGCAATCCTAATTCAATTATCACTATTTTCTTCTTCATATAGATCTCAAACATTATAATGATCTTTTAGAGTTCAATTTACAATAGATCAATTATATTATAATAATCATTATAATATAGACATCAATTCTATATAATGATGATAATAATCTTTTACGATATAAACACCATAAATATAGTATAATGACCTTTTAGAGATCAATCCATACTAGATGAGTTCTATTGTAATGATCATTATAATATAAACATCAATTTTATATAATGATCTTTAATAATATAGACAATATTAGTATATTATAAGAATATATATATATATATATTTGAACTATATAAGAATATATATATATATATATGAACTATATAAGAATATATGTGTATATATATATCATAACTCTGTCTTTTATAATAATCTTTTGTAATATAGATATCACAAATATATGATAATTATCATTTGTAATAAAGACATCATGAAATCTTTTATAATATAGACATCATGAACATATTATAATGATCATTATAATAGATCATTATAATATAAACATCAATTCTATATAATACTCATAATGATTCAATATAATTCAATATTTTCTAATAGATAGTTGATATATGTATTGTTCAAGTAATATACAATTTAAAGTTGATAATCGACATTCAAATATAAAAAAAATACTAGCATTACTTAAACGATTGGGTGATTGTTAAAGAGATTATGCTAAAATAAGATAATCATTAAATGATCGAGTGGTTGTTTAAGAGATTATACTAAAAACAATAGCAAAATAGTAGAATCTCTTAAGCAATAGATTGATCGCTTAGGAGAACAACCATTTATTTTTTGATGGCTTGGTCGTTTAAGAGATTATGCTACATAGTAGAATGACATAATATCTTAAATGATCATATGGTTGTTTAAGCGATTTTGTTAAAAAAACAAAAAAAAAAAAGAATATCTCTTAAGAGATAGATTGATCGCTTAAGAGATCTGCCAGAACAACGTCCTTTTTGTGACGGCCTGGCTGTTTAAAGGTCATTCTAAAAAAAGGTAGCCCACCCAAACCACCATTTATTTTGTGTTGGCCAGACCGTTTCTCTTGTTTTTGTAACTTAAGTTATTTTCAATTTGACCCTGATTATAAGTTAGGTCGACTTGTAAGTTGTTTATTGAGATTTCGGAGACTGACTTGTCTCTTCATGGATCGCTCATAAGTTGTTCATTGAAATTTAAGAAATCTGCTTGTCTATTCATGGATTGTTGATAAGTTGTTCATTAAGATTTAAGAGATCGGTTTGTCTCTTCATGAATCGTTCATTAGTTGTTCATTGAAATTTAAGAGATCGCCTTGTCTCTTCATGGATCCTCGTAAGTTGTTCATTAAGATTCGTAAGTTGTTCATTAAAATTTAAGAGACTGGCTTATCTTTTCATGAATCACTTGTAAGTTGTTCATTGAAATTTAAATGATCGACTTGTCACTTCATGAATCATTCATATTCATAAATCGTTCATAAGTTGTTCATTAAAATTTAAGAGATCGGTTTGTCTCTTCATGAATCACTCATAAGTTGTTCATCAAAATTTTAAAAATCGACTTACCTTTTACTAGATTGACCCAAACAACCATTTATTTTATTATGGCCTAGTTGTTTTATAGTATCTCTTAATAGGTCAGTTTATCGCTTAAGAAATTGACCCGAACAAGTATTCATTTTATCACAGCTTGACCATTTTATTGTTCTTGTAAGTTAATAAATTATTTTCAATTTGACCCCATTTATAAATTAAGTTATTTATAATTCAACCATGTTCAAATCTTAGGGCCTATAAGTGTACTTATTTGCCCTAATTTATGCCACATTGGAAATTCAAATCAAAAGAAAATAAAAATATAATTTGAAGGTTAGTTTTTAAAATAAAAACTTAAAGGCCATATCAGCCAACTCTTCTCAAATAATTAAGAGAACAGTGAAAAGTCAAGGTCTTGACTCAATTATATTGGGTCCAAAGTGTTTTTAGGGCAAGGTTGATCCACAGGAGACCATACAATAAACACTCCTCGTCGTCCTCGAGTACGAGCCAAAAAGGTACTGCATATTTTTCAACAATCATTTACACTGTTATGCAATATGCATTATGCCCAAACACGACACCTAAAGCCCAAAGATTAGCTTCTGTAAAAGTTTTGATTTAATACCAAATGAAGCCAAAAGAGCTCATCCCAAATTGGCATGACAAGGCAGTATACACATTTCAGTCAGATCCGAGATATTAGCAGCAACTCAGCACCTAAAGCCCAAAGATTAGCTTCTGTAAAAGTTTTGATTTAATACCAAATGAAGCCAAAAGAGCTCATCCCAAATTGGCATGACAAGGCAGTATACACATTTCAGTCAGATCCGAGATATTAGCAGCAACTCAGCAACAAGTATAAATTTAAGCCACAGATTAACATCAGTTCTATACTTCAAATTTATGCCAACTTCTAAATGTCAAATAGGGGCCAAACCAACTGGTTCATGAGAAGTCCCTTTCATAGAAAGAGAGTTGCGCAAAATTATGCGTTGAAACCCAAAACTTTTGAAAATGGAAGATCACCGATGGTGCCTCCCCTGAAAACCGCCTTTGTTCTTGCCGAAGAATCCATTCTTTGGTCTGGGAATCTCATGAATATCCATCACTTGAATCGTCCTTTGCTTTTTGGCTTCACCACAGCAAAAATATACCAACACAAACAAAAGTCAATCAGAACAGAAGACGCACCAAGTAAAAGGTGGTACTACTACTGACTATTAGTGCAACAAATTCCAAAGTGGAGTTGAAAATAAGACCATTCTGAGCTTCTTGGTAGTTTTCGTGGAGCCGCTTTCTTGCTGAATTCAGCCTCTCGTCATCCATGACTGGTTCTCGTTGTGCTCTCTGCAAATTTCATTACAGGGATTAAGACCTGACCAATCAGATTGAACGAGAATCCTTCAACCCAAATTACAGAGAAGAGTTCACAAGAACGGATCGCGCCATACGGAACACAAGCAGAAATGCACATACTCACTGTCTGATCACATACTGATATGCATGGCAGCTAGCTACAGCCCCTAACATTGATATGCGATTATTATATACAAAAATCCAATAATAACAAATGTAATCCATGTAGCAAAACAGGCACTGAAACTCGTTCAAACATATACAGTGAGACAAGTATGCAAGTCTAGAAGTTTGAGCTAAGCAGTGAAGTACATTAGGAGGGGCAGAAGCAGATTTAGGAACTGATTGTGATGGTCCTGATGGAGCTTCTCGTCGTGGCGCAGGCTGTGGTGGTCTAGGCTTGGTTTCATTTTCTGCATAATTCCTTTCTGCAATAGAACTCCCATCTAAATGCGCAATAATGCAGAAAGTTGAACAGTTAATGTAATGACAATAAAAGAACCAAGCTGGAAATGAGCAGCTGCAAAATCTACACCTATGTTGACACTCACTCTGTGGATTTGGAGAGTACCCAAACTCTGGAACCTGCAAAACCAAAACTTCAGAGTCGCAACAACAGCGTTTAAAAGTCAGTTTTATTGTTTCAGCCTTCTGTTTTTGTTATTTTTTCTCTCATTCCCTTCTTTCTCTCCTTTTTTAACTTTTTTCCACCAAAATGTAACTGACTTGAACAACTTTCAATTCACCTGGTGATGGCCATTTTGTTGATTTTTGGGTATGCTCTGCTGAGGTGAGTCCCCATCAGCTGCCACCACCATCACCACCAGAGTATCAATACATGAACCTCTTTTTCAGTTAAGATTATTCATTCTTATTCACATAAATTACTTTTAGCTGACCTATCAAGCAATAATAAAAAGAGGAGCTTCTAATCTTCAAGAATACAGTACCGATTAGGTTCGATGTTTCTTGTGGTTGGTTCACCTTAACCCATTCATCCACAGTGTCCTTCCATTTTCTGCACTCACAACAACCAAAATAAAATCACAAAATAAATAAATAAAATCTCAATTCACATACCATCAATAAAGAATTTGTTCCAAAGTTGAAAAAAAAAAATAAAGGAAGGAAAATTAAAGGTTTATAACCTGACGAGCTGCTTCACCAATCTGCGAACTTCATTCGATGGATGCTTCCTTAGCCGATTCACATGCCTTCCTATATCAGTTTCCTATACAATAACCTCAATTCTTTTCAAAAATGATTTAAGGTTATGTTTGGAATAAGAAATTTGGTGAGGAAAAGTGGTAGGAAAATAAAAAGGATAAAAAATGTAAGCATAAAGTACTATCATTTGAAGCTTTTCCATTCTATTTTCCTTACAAAAATTCTAGAACCAAACGGAGGGTAAAGAAATCCATAAACTGATGCATCTTAATTAATATATTTTTTTCCTTTCGAACCAGACGTTCACCTTGAGAGCTTGAAACGTTATATCCATATCAGCCAGGTTTTGGAGCAATTCCACCACAGCATCTTCACTCTATACCAAGGAATTTTAAGGAATTTTTTTTAAGACGACGATAAATAACTCAAACTCAACCAGTGGAAGGCAAAACAAACGGTGAAAATAAATGTAAACCTGTTCTGGATCTTCAAGCTGCTCTTTGATGCTGAGAATTTTTGTCTGTTCGTCATCAAACAACCCTCCGTACGGATCCGTATCCTCTTCCTCTTCCTCTTCCTCTTCTCTACCGCTGAAATTCTGATGGTTTGACTCCGGAGTCAACGGACTCTTACTAAAATCCTCATTCGAATTCCTACTGTTATTTTCATTATTTAATTTCTTCTTGCTATTATTATCGTTATCTTTATCGTTATGGTAGTCACTATTATTATAACTACTACTAATCTTCCGCGGATGATACTGTTCGTCGTGAACGCTGCCGTTACAGTTTTGGCAGAGCGGCGCCGCCGGCGTGTAAAGCGACTCAACAATTTTATCCCGGCGGCGGCGCAGTTCCTCGCCGTAGTCCGAGCCAGCGACCCTAATCGCCGCCTCAATCAGCGCCCAAATTCCAACTCCGGATCTCGATAAAACCGCCCGAAATTCTTCTGAATCCATCGCGCACAGCAACTTTTTTTTTTCCAAATCCAGCCAAATATTGGGAAAACAAAAATCCAGGAAAAGATAAACGAAAGGGAAATTGCTAGGGTTACATCAGCGGATCTAAGAATTTTGGCGGGGCACGTGTATACGACGCCGTACTGAAGGTTTTCACCATCGGATTCATTGAATGTGAAGACGAGTGAGATCTGATAATCCTATGCTCCGATCATGGAAGAAGAGTGAAGGACAAAATTGTTTAATTAAATTTCCTTATTTTCTTCTGTTTTATGTGGGGAGACGAAAAGGGGTATGGAATTTGGCGATATTTACAGATTTAATTAAATTTCCTTATTTTCTTCTGTTTTATGGAAATTGGCGATATTTACGGATTTCCTTATTAGTTCAGATTTTCTGTGACATTTTAAATATATATATATATATATAATTTGTATTAATTTTATTATTATTATTATTTGCCTTCCTGTTGTGTGTGGGGTTCATTTTAGTCAAGGTAGAAAGGATGTTGGTGAGCTGTGAAGCAGCACTAATTGGGTGCTTATGGCTTTTGGCTATTAAAAAAGTTGGAATTGTGTTGAGGTGTTTAGACTCTCATTGGCTGTGGTCTTTTGGGTCAACTTTCTTATGCGTATTTGTTTGAAGTTATGCATTTTGAATGTCTATTTTAATCTATTCTTTATTGTGAATTTTTTTATTGTTGATACATATCAACTATATTTAATTAGTAATCACCTATTTTAGAAAATAATAAATCAAATAGCCAGTAAAGGATCTGAGCAAAACACTTTGATATTATTATTATTATTATTATTGTGTCTATTACTATTGTTCTTTCCAGGTTTTTTAATGACAGTGGACAAGGCATGCAGCATGCTTGTCATATTCAGTACAATGAATCATTTATTAACAATTAGACGGCCACATGTTTAGCACAATACCATGGCCTCTATTGACTATCATCCACCACTTGGTCCCTGAAATCGTCATTTAAGTCGGAATTTTTGAATTTTGTTAACGAATAAGATGATAATGAAGTTTTTTTTTTCTTTTTCTTTAATTTTCTCACATCAAATCTTACAACTTTTGAATCATGCTCAAATATATTACCGACATAGGAGAAGAGATGGAGCGGGGCAAGAGGGGCGATCGCCCCCTCAAATTTACGGTGAATTAAAATTTATATATATTATTTTAAAAAATTTAAATTTTGCCTTTCATCTAAATTATAAAAATATTTTTAATATTTTATAAAAATTCGACATTGTCCCTTTAAATCAAAAATTTTTGATTCCATCCCTGCACAGAATCTAAATTTTGTGCGATATTATACCTCAAATTTGGATTGATGGGAACTTTTATCTATACTATGTATTAAGTGGTAATTTCTTTATTATTATTATTATTATTATTATTATTATTATTTGTGTAATTTTGAACTTTTTTTAAAATAACCTTACTAAAATAAGAGAAGGTATAAAATTTTTAGTTATTATTCTCTCTCTAATGTACTTTTAATTTTGTTTTTCTATTCTCTTTCCTCTCTCCTCTATCACATCTTTTTTTTTTCTAGAATTTTTTCTACTTCCTTCTCTACTTATCTTTTTTAATGGTAAAATATAATATAAGTTTAATTTTAATTTTTCACTTATCCTAAATTTAGTCAATATATTAAATATAGTTGAAAAGATAGTATAAATAATAAAAATAATTAATACATATACATAAGTTTATATAGATTCGATAAAAACTTCATGTTAAATTTAAACATTCATTCATTAAATTATATTTTATTTTTATTTTATACACATATTAAGCGTGTCCAATATACTAGTTCTTATAAAGAGATGTTGAGAATGAATAGAAGCTTGTAAGTTGATTAAAATTCTTAATTTCATTCAATGACAAATAAAATAAGATGCCATCATAAACCTCTTGATTGAGAGCTTTCGAAAATGAACATGGCAATTGTTCTTGAAACGAAGTTGATCCTGCCATATTTAATGTTATTGTATTAGATTAAGAAAATATATCTTAGTGAATAAGACCCAATTACATAAAAAGCTTGCCAAAAGAGGCCCATATTCATTATACAAATACCCTTTTTTGGGAACCATATGGCCCGAGTCTAACAAGTTCAAGTAGGAGACCTTTCCCATATGCCCACCTTTGGAAGCCGTGTAAGCAGAAAAGTCATCCCTCCACAATTTTCTCAAGAAAGCCCATCTGTTCACTCCTTTGAGGTGTTCCTCCCCTGGGAGGAGCACTGAGTATGTATTATCTCCTAAGGGATTGATATTCACATTCACATGTCTCTAGTAGTCATTTGCTCTAGACAAAAGCAGAAGATTTTATCCATACAAAACTAGGGATATGTAACCTTATCCTTTGCAACTCACCCCTCGAACTTAGGAGGCACACCCTTATTACGACTAACTAGCCTCCAAAACACTTGGAGCACGTATTTTACCCACCAAAGCGAGATTCTAAAAGCATAGTCTGAATTGATTCCCAAAAGTCCCTCAACCATTTCTCCTATCCAATAAGAATGTCCCTACTTGAATTTAAGAAAACTTTTTAAGTCTCTTCTATAATTATCTCTGTCCAGACTATTTCTTTCAATCATACTCACTCTCTATTATGTATGAAGAACTCTCTCTCTCTCTCTCTCTACTCACTCAACTTATTCTACAATCTTGCTCACGGATTATTTATTACTTTTAAACATTTATTTATTTATTTGCTTACTTTTCTTCAATAAAGATATTTTGGCTTAATTCAGTGAAGTCGTAATCTTCTTTTGCAGGTTAGGTCCGTCAGATTTACAAGGCACTCCTCCAAGATCCCTGAGGTGCTCCTCTATAAAGCTATTGCATTCCTACATGAAGTCATGCTTCTATCAAGCGCCCTATAGGACACTCGATTCTCTAGTTCCTATCCTACAAATTTTCTTATTATCCAAATTTTAGTACATTTAAGAAGCAATTTGATAAATTTCAAATACATTGTCAAATATAAAAAACCCAATCTTATAAGATATTATTTCTTAAGCAACGATTACAAATTTTTTTGTCATGAATACAACATGGTCCCCCTACTCTTGAGTTCTCTTGGTATGAGAAATAAATGAATATCTTTTTCTTGTTTCATATCTTTGACTTTTTGTTATGCATTAAATTTAATAATAACAACTCTCTTTCACCATATGAGACGCTTTTTCATAAGGACAAAACCTGCTATCAAAGTGTTGAATGATGATACTAGGTAGAATTGACTTTTATATTCAATTACATATTTGAACACCATCAAATGGTCATGCGGCACTTTTCAAGCCTTTCGATTGAGGACTTCTAGTGATATTATATCTAATTCATATCCAACGGAATAAATCGTCGTAATCTAACTTACAAGCTCCAATCTTTACAATCAAGGCACTTTTCATAAGGGGGGAAAAAACCTCTAGTACATGTGGGAGATTGGAGGCACAATATAACTTATGCATGATGTAATAATGCATAATTGAATCGAGTATGTACACAATGGGGCAGGATGATAAGAACCTCCATATGGATAGGAATCTTTGCCATGATATTCTACGGGACATTGGATAAAAAAGGTGTTTGCGAGTGCTTTTATTTTTCGAGATGTTAAAGTTATTAAAAAAAATTGTAGTAGTAATCTAATTTTTTAACATGCAACTCAACACTGTGAAACGAATATGGGCCTAGACTACTAGACTACAGTTCTCGCCTCTTTTAACCCTCTCTTGTCTCTAATACATTCCAGGTTTAATTTTCTAATTATCATAATTTTAGTGAAATAAATAAATACTTTTTTAAAAAAAATTATCGTATCAAACAACTTAAGAAATAAATACAAAATAAAATAAAATAAAATAGTGATAATATGCCAAATGATAATGACAATTACTTGCCACTAATGAAATACATTATACATTAAGTGGACAAAAAGTTATCTTTTCAAATAAAAGATTTCTGCAAATCTAAAAGCGATAATTCGTAATTAGTAATTAATGACACATTAATAGTAACAATTTAACAATGATGATTTCAAGTAAAAAAAAAATTATAAATTAATATATAGTCAAACATTTATTTGACCATAGTAAACAATATTTTCCTTATTCCAATTTAAGTACATTTTTAGTTTTAAATATACAGAAATTCATTTAAATATTAGGTATCCAGATCCAAACACTCGGTCTATGTCAAGCTAGAAGCCTAGGACACTACATTGGTCAAAATAAATTTACTATTTACTTTTTCTCTTTAAAATATTTTTCGTAGGAAAGAAATATAGAGAAAGTGACATCCATGGTGGCACGATTAGAGCTCAATAATTCATGGATCAAAGTGATTTTCTTTGACAGTCGACGCTCTATTCTAGATATGTTCTCTCTTTATTTTGATGTCAGTAATCATTTTTTTTATCTACTAATGTCCCGTCAAGCTGCACAAACAACAAATTGTGGTTGCAAACCATTTGGACTCAAATCTTGGGAACTTCTACAGAAATTTCTTTTGATTAGCTAAGGGGTGGTTTAGCTATATAATTTCCATGTATAGATTGTGTCAACGTTATTTTTCTTATCTGAATTAAACATATTTCATTGTCGCTAGCCCTAATATAATAGTGGTTTTTGAAAATTTTCAGTCTCGTTAGGAAACAAATTTGTTCCACCCCCCACCAACCCCCGAATAGAATAAGCTTCTAATATATAGTTTAATGGTGATGAGATTTAAACATGGTAATAGTTATACCGACAGTAGTAAAATGAATTTTTAATCAATTCCAACGATAACCGATCGATCTTGGAACATCACACACACACATATTCATGTTCCTATAAGTGAGCCTTCCTTGGTAGATTATTCATTTCCTTTAACATAAATTAATCCATTATAAATTTAAATTTTTGACGGATTTCGTCTACAACAAATTCGTAATAAATATTTTGTCATTGATTGTTGTGTTGTTATGTTTATATTAAATTTTGTCACTAATTTATCACACATATTTTAAATTTGTGATAAAATCTTTTCATCACAAATTTTTTATTAATGAATGAATTGGTTTTTTTTGGGGAAAATTGCATACAACCCCCCTATTGTTTCGAAATAGTGTTGAAAACTCCATCGTGGTCTAAAAATATGGAAAAAAAACCCCGCATTTTCGAAAAACCTGCACACTTGCCCACTCCATTAGTTCAAAGTTAACGTCATTAAAATTACGCAAGAACGCACGTTATGCCCCTTTTAAGAGGAACCGTTAGATCTTAATTTAATAAATGAACGGTGTAGATTGATATTTGAATATAAAAATATAATATTTAAATAAAAAATATAAATTAAATGTATTTATATAGAAAATATATATTATATATATAAAATAATTGAAATAAAAATAATATAAAATTATAAATACACAACACACTAAAGACACACACACAAAACACAGACACGCGCGCGCGCGCGCACACACACACACATTAAACACATGAATTTGAACAGATCTGTTAGAAATCGGATCGAAAGGGGAAATCGAAGCTATGTGGTGGAGGAGAAATTAAAGGAAAAAGATTAATGAGTATTTTTAGTGGATTTTAGGATTTTAAATAAATTTTCTTTAATTAAATACAAATTATTCAAAATTTGGTAAAATTGATCGAGGAGTTTGATTCATCTTGACAAGACACATAGATTGATCTTTTCGGTTGTAACTCCAGCGACAGTAGCCGGCGGCGGCGGCCGCATGAAGGGGTGGTGGCGGGGAGGAAGGATAAAGAAGAAGAAGAGAGCAAATTAAAATTTTAATAAGTTAGAGGGGTTTATCTTTAATATTAAATAAATATATTTAAAATTATGAGAAAGAGGTATGAAGATCAATATACTTGCATTTAAAGGTGAAAAAAATTTCAATTTCGCAGATCAAGTGCGTGCGATACATTATCTATTAACTCTAGACGGAAGGGGGATTTTGTATAAATTTTTTGAAAACATAGAAGATTTTTATATTTTTAAATCATAAAAAGAATTTAATATTATTTCGAAACCACATAGGGGTTATATGCAATTTCCCCTTGTTTTTTTTAGTGTTTTCGGATATACTTATCATTCATGATAACATGTGAATGATCGATGCATTATGCATGTAACATCAAATAGCTCTTAAAAGTGATGCCATTGACAAAGACCAATTTTGGATGTTACACTCAATAATGTTGTCTGAATATCTCACGTCATTAAGACAATCTTGGATAGATATTTGAAGATACGGAGAGAGGGATGTGAAATTGCGTAATAGGTTAAATTTATTTATTTTGGGTCTCTATTCTTCTTCTTCTTCTTTTTTGGACCAAAATCTAATTTTAGTTTGATATGTTCACCTAAATTTACAATCTTTATTTTCTAACTCTCCGAAACCTGGTCAATTGTAATAGCGTAATATTCAGTTTTAGCAGATTAATTTGGATGCCAAAATGCTTGTATATCACTAATTTTAGGTGCTACAACGCATTATTTATCGGACTCCATTGAAAATATTGGACCAAAATGATAATTTTTTTTAATATATGACAAACTAAAATTGAAATTAAACAAAGAAAAGCTCTAGTGGGATCGGCTTACGGAACGGATTTTGCATTTTCTCTAATAAACGAAATAATACCATGAATTATCTTCAATAAGCATTTGGGCATGGGGAGATGAAATTTGGTAACGATCTTTTACACGAAAATACAAGCAAAATTGAGAAATAAGAGAGTGAAAATCACATTTTTTTAAAATTATTATAAGGATGGAAATTCTTTGTTTGTTTCCAAAGAGGCTACCATTTTAATGACCTTTTGTAGTATGTCCGCAGCCGATACAACTAGAATGAATATCTAGAGTAGCTAATGAACTAACTAATCGATGAAATAAACAAAATACCTATCTTGTGAGAGTGAATATATACATAATATTTATTATTTATGGAACTATTTATTAATTTCTTTTTTCTTTATAGCAAAAAGTTCACGTTATTTGTGCGCAACCAGTCATGAGTCTAGGGCCAAAAAGAACCTAAAAAAGAAAGACAGAGGAATTAAAACAAACACTTGCTAAAGTAATCTTATCGCGATAAAATTATTAGCTCATTGCTACGTCTCACCATGTGTGCATGATCACGAGGGCTACTGTTTAGAATAAGGATTTTGATGAAGAAAAGTGAGAGGAAAATGAAAAGGATCATAAATGAAAACATAGAGTATTATCATTTCAAACACAAAAAAAAATTTCCATCCTATTTTTCTTACCAAAATCCTAAAACCAAACGGAGGGTTAGGCTATGTTTGGAACAAGGATTTTAGTGAGAAAAATTAAAAGAAAATGAAAATAATCAAAAATGAAAACATAGAGTACTATTATTTGAAGCAAAGAAAAAAAATTTCATCCTATTTTTCTCATCAAAATCCTAGAACCAAACGGAGAGTTAATGTAACGAATGAAAAGAATGTGCCCTTAATAGATGAAAAGGAAAATATTAATGGCCTAATGAAAACACAATATAGTAATAAATCAAATGATAAGTTATACAATGTAAATATATAACACAAAACGGTCAGCTACTAATGAAACCTCATTAAATTGTTATTATAAGGTCATAAATCTTAATACAGATTAAATAGGCACATCATGTTTAACAAAAATATAGAAAACAATTTAGTACTTGAAAAAATTAAAAGCTGCGAAAATCAACACACTCCCTAAAATTAGAATGTGCGAACATAAGTAATAAAAAAATTAATTTATTAATTAATCAACACTCAAATCATCACCACAAAAGTAAACGATGCTAAATTGAAATAAATCTCTGATAAAAAGATTTGGTTGATGAACTTATTGAGAAGTGCGATTTCTCTAAGTCGTGCAACTCTAGGTGTTTTCAATCTCTCTCGAGCTTCAAACAACGTTTCTCTAAGTACAATTTGCCTCATGTAAACACTTTTATCATTTCAATTTCTTCACTCCTTTTGTATTAAGAGCGTGTTTGGCTAAGCTTATAAGCTTTTCAAAACATCATATAAGATGTTTGAGAGCTTATAAGCTTTTAAAATTTGTTTGGTAATTTTTTAAGTAAAAGAGCTTATAAACTCCAAAAATAAATTATTAGGAGCTTATAAACTCAAAAAAAAAGTAAGGTACCCCCAACTTTTTTTAAAAACAGCTTATAAGTTGTTTAACATCAAAATATGAAAGGACATAAATATTTTTATTTTTTCTCAAGATAACATTCCTACTATCTCCAAAAAATATTTATTTACATAAATTAATTTTACATTATTATTTTTTATTATCATTAGATTTAAAATAAATTATAAGCTCTTATTTTTGTCAAACAGAATGACAACTTATAAGCTCAAAAAATATCTTATAAGTTACAAGATCTTATTTTATTCAAATACTTTGACAACTTATTGTTGAAATAAGATGTATAAGCTTATAAGCTCTAAAAATATCTTATAAATTATACAAGCTTATAAACTCTTTAAAATAAATTTCTCCATAGGACCTCGTCGCGCATTTCCTCAATATTAGTCGTTGGCTAGTCAACTTTAATTTTAGTTTTATGCACATGCACAAAACTTTTTAAGTTAACGTCAAAAGTTTTGAACGATAAAGTCCTATAATAGGCCAAGGTTGCCCAAAGTGACATTTTACCAGTCTTTAATCCGAATTGAAAAAGATCTCACAGCAATTTTGTGCCACAATTGACAACGTTGTTAGAAAATTCAAGCTCAAAAAAAATCTTGTTACCTTAAAATTTAGCCGACCACCACTTTCCACCACGTGCTTCATAAACTTGATTTATTTTCGACCTAGTACACTATTGAAAACATGCTTAAGCTTTAGATACATTTTCCTAGTAACCTCGCAGAAACATCGGTCTTTCTTTTTCTTTTTTCTTTTTCTAAACGTGATTTGTTAATAGTTTCAACAAATCCATGTTATTTATTTTTTAAAAAAGATAAGATAAGAATCATTTCGCTATCCGTGGCTCTT
Source organism: Petrea volubilis (assembly GCA_026212405.1). Taxonomy (NCBI): domain Eukaryota; kingdom Viridiplantae; phylum Streptophyta; class Magnoliopsida; order Lamiales; family Verbenaceae; genus Petrea; species Petrea volubilis. Next base: position 19,269,577 of record CM047877.1, read on the forward strand.
AATTACGTTAGAATCACTAACACAAAATTGTTTTCATCAAGCAAGATAATCAACACGAGTGAAATTAATGATACTATAGTACTACAAGAAAGCACCCTCTTTATTATTAGAAAATTTATGACGATACGATTCTATTACAAATTCAAAATATCTATAATGAATTAATAAAAGAATTCAATATAAACATAATTAAAAAAAACAATAGTTGACAATGTATTTATTAATGGAATTGTTATAGATGAAATCTATCAATTGACTAAATTTATAATGTGTTGGTTTGTCATTTAAGGGGATGCATGTTGTTTGCATAAAAATTTGATAGCCACGCCAACGTATTCAAGATAACTGAGTTCGATATGAAAACAACAATTTCGAATTGAGTTTGTTAAGTGCGGGCAAGTCAGTGTGCAAAGAACACACAAGTTGAAGTTTTTTGATTTGATTTCGATGGGTTGCTCCTCAGACTTCTATCCGAAAGACAACTGCGTCGAAGTAGGCAAACACTACTTAAAATGTTCTACGTGCCTACAATTTAATGTAGGATTTAAAGTTTAGTACTTTAAAGATCGAAAAGTGTCAAAAACATAAAACAAGAAGGTGCATTGAAAGACGATGGTTACTCGTCATCAACAGTACAAACTTTATCTACAAGCAAGTGCATTGATAACACAAGTCATATCTACGACTTTAATGCATTGAAAGATTGCCAGGGACTTTGACTACAAGAAAAACAATCCGATGGTTACACTTGAATGCATTGAAAGAATTATACTATCTAGCGAGCATTGATAACTTTGTCTACAGCTACCCATGCATGCACTCGACATGAATGTGAGATGCTACTTGGTCACATTGATATCTCATCCGAAGCGAACCCAACCCAGATGAGTGATGGCTACGACTTCATGACGTTACAGAGTGAACACATTGATAACCTCATCTTGAGCCAAATGTGTGCATAGCTACGAACACTTGCATAACGGTTTACTACCTACTGAATTAATTAAGTTAATATTGATTCATTTGAGCTAAATAATCAAAAAAGTATAAACTTCTTGATTGGAGTTGTGTTGTTGTTGTTGTTGTTGTTGATTGTTGATGAGTGATGATGATGAATCTAACTCCTTTTTATACACTTGAGGCTGCAATCATTTTCCTTTATTTTTGGAGTCAGATTGGATTATTCAGCTTGATTATTCGAAATGAAAGATGGTCCTTATTTTTTGGATATGATAGTTTTGCCATCTTATTTGAACTTGGAAAGTTTTAGCATCACATGACCTTTATTTTTGGCATATTTAGTTATAAAAATACTTATTTTTAGCCATTTGTTATTTGCTACAAATAAGGGTTAATCTTGATTTGATTTTTATTTTTATTTCCACCCTTGGCTGATTGGGTCATGAGCTTTCCATAAATAACCTTAACATAGGCTAGGCTTATCCTGTGTTGGAGTGGCTTGGAATCCCATTTATTTTAGTTTGACATGTCCCGAATCCGTTCATCCCAAATTTGTATGAAAATTTATTTTTACACGCAAACACATCATTGTTATATTGTAAATTTATCTATACTGAACTTCCGTCGCTTCGATTCACAGTACTCGAGAAAAACCAACTTTCTTTCATGTCCAATAGTTATCAAAAACTCTCATGCTAGAATTACTAGCACGCAAACTAAGCAAGAAAATGCTTTCATCAATCAAGATACACAATTCGTAGCGATAATTGAATTTTTTTTTGCCTGATTTTCGCAATAATGTATCTTTCTATTTGTTTTTCTTGAAAACAACTCGAACTTGTTTTTAATTGTAGAGAAGACACTAATGGACATGCACAAGAAGACTAAATTATCAACATCTCTTTGCCAAAAAGCTATGTTGTAGCTTTCCAAATATTGGACACCGTGGCAGCGGGTAATTGATTCGATTAATATGAAACTTATTAATTTCCGTGAAGATGTAAGAAAAAGGGCATAAAACTTGACATTCGATGAAGATGTTAAATAGGGCATAAAAGCTATTTCACACTTTAATAATGTGTGAGCTGATATGGGTCTTTATTCTCTTTTTTTCACAAATCCCTTCAGCCGATTCCAACGCAGAGCGTGATCTTTTTCCTGAGGCTGACTAATATCTAAACTAATTATGACCATGTGCTGTAATTTAATTAATTAATATATATATATATATATATTCTATGGTTATAATTAACTCCAACGTCATAAAAAAAAAAGACATGTGTGTTTTTTATGATATGCCTAGTAAAAAATTAAATCCTGATCGATCTGAATTTTATATAACACTTTCATGTAACAACTGTTCAAATTAAGAATCGGAACAAAATACAGTAAGGAAAAAAAAGAACTGCATATTCTCTTTCATAATGTAAACCGTTTATCAATACACATCTCAATGGATGATATTCCAAAATATTATAAAAGATCTAAATCGATTGAATGGTGTGTCCTTAAGAAAATTGTGGTATAGTGGTTGGGCCAACACAACTAATAACATGGCAATTGCAGCTGTATTTACTTTATTATGGTCATTATTATTGAAGTATGCATTGAAAACATGACAGATATTTTTATTTGATTTAAATTCGACCAAATACAATTTAAGTGTAAAGAGTTATGTGCTGGGAAGTTTTATTGCTTCTTTGGTTTAGGATAATGCAATTCTTTTGAGGCAAACAGGACAGACCAACTGGCCACTAATCAAACTTTCTTGTTTTTAGGAAATGTTGCAATATGGTATAGAAAATATGTTTCTTTTGCTCATGCATAATATAATAGCATAGGTAGATTAGGTCCAATTTGCTTTAGGAATAACCATTCAAGATTCAAACCAAAACCATTTGAGAGTAAGCCATTCAGGATTTCCATTTATATACATTTATGTTCCTATAAATTTTTGAATTAGAGATAAAGTAATTTAAAAAAAAAAACCTCCAACATGTGGACTGCTATATAATGTGTGTGTGTGTGTGTGTGTCTTAAAGCTGCTAATCAGTGCTTCAATTGCTTGTGAAAAAGAGGTAAGCACAAAGAGGAAAGTGTGGGAATCAAGAATTTTAATCTCTACTTTACCTAAATTATACACCCTTTAAAAATGCATTAAAATATTTGGGGGGAAAAAAGTTAGAACCTTGTGGAAAACAGATACAAATGATAATAATAATAATAATAAAAAGTAGTATTGGTATAATTAGATGTCGTGCTTTGGAATCAAATTAATTAAAAAAGAGGCATCTTTTAGACCGAAAATATATTATTTATTAATGTATAGTTACAAATAATATAATTGTGTTGAGTACACTGAAATTCTTCACAAAATGGATATTAAGGCGTGACAAACTAATAATCGGGATCATGTTTAACACACGAAATAATTCACTGCATAATTGATTGCATTAACTTTTGTAATAATTATATATATATAGTTAATAGTGATTAATTAAGAAAAAGCTACACTACGTGGAAGATCGATGGACTAAGTAAAAGATTGGTGTTTTTTCTTATTATTTTATTTTTATGATTAACTAACCAACAAGGCAAAAAGGATGAACAAATTAATTAGGCAAAAGAATTAAGAAAAAGATGTACACTTTACCCGGGGCCGGTTAAAAGCCGCCAATGAAGCTTATTTCTAGACTAGTCTAGTGATCTGTTCAACTTGGGTTTATGCAGTAGCACCTTCGTCGGATTCTAGTAATTATTTATTTTGTTTATACAATTAATTCGGAACATTCTATAAATATCAATCGGAACACCACAAACATGCATATACACATTCACCTAAAAAGAAAGGAAAGTTGACAAGAGAATTTGAACCCAGGACCTCAATAGTATCATCTTCAAAGTCCCACTACTGAATTATAACCCCAATGACGATATATTTTGGTAATTAGTTAATAATGAAGAATCTCTAATAAATTAGTTCTTGTAGTTTTAAAAATTATGAACAACCCCTAAGCGTGTGTATTAAGTTAACAAAAATATTCATCATTCGCCAAAGCGATGTATAATTGTGAATTGTATTTATGTTGTTTGCCTGGACGTGACAAATCAAATATGTAGAAGCTCTATTGAAATTAATTTCAAAAGAAAATGTGGAATCGGATTGGAGATATATGATAATGCCATACGATGCATAGTTGTGGTGGTATAAAGTGAAATCACGAAAATTGATGGAATACCAAAATTAATTAAGGGAGTTTTTTAGATTCAACAAAGCGCATCTTTTGATAGACTAGTTGACTTCTTTGGCTGCAAAAAAAATATCTTTCGAATATTTCTATTAATATTTACAAGATAGTCCTAAACTTTAAAAGTATTTATAATTTTTAAAATAAAATAGATTACTCTATAATTACATCATATTCAAGACGTGTAGACATAATTTGTCCTAAAAATGTTTTTGATAGTTCCCAATTTCGTTATCAGCTAAATATTCCATTTGACATGATTAAAATGATTCAAGCAATCAGTACTTTTCAAATGAAAAGGACTGTAAAGGACTGGCCGGTGATACGTACATGGTATTTTTCATGCTAAATAAGGGAACATTAGTGGTAAAAATGTTATGAGAAAATATGAAACTTAATCACCACACACATCAAGTGGCAAATTCTTTCTATTATACAATAATATTTTTTTTAGATAGTAACAGCACTATATTTAAATTGTTACCGTTGATCATGTGTGTAATAGCAACAGAATGTTTTATCACAAATTATAACGATAATGTTTTTGTTACTAAAATGTCACAAAATATTCGTCACTTAATATTAATATTGTCAACTTACATACAATTTATTTGTCATTAATGCCTAGTAATGTTATTAACTAACTCTTTTAAATTGCCATCGAAATTTTATTACTAATATATATCTTTGTAGTAAGCACGAGGGATTTTTTTTTTTCTTTTCTTATAAACATAATTGTAGGTAATATCAGAAGTTTTGTATTTGATACTAGATGATCAGATCTTGTACTGTAATCCAAAGTAGTCGATTACACATTTGGTTCGAATTCCAAGGTTGATTGGAAATCTCCAAAAGCGTAGTCACTCTTTCTATACCTGAATATATATTTGTTACGAAAATTTTTACATGAAATAGTTATTAAGCAAAACATTTAGAATTGGACCAAATAGTAGATTTTAGGAATAATTACTCTCATCATCCTCTGAATTTAAATAAAATTACAAATAATTTTCTTTATTTGAAAATTATCAATACCCTCTTAAAATATATTAATGTTTGCGAAAAAATCCTAACGTTAGTGAATTGTTGAAAATGCCTTCGATCAATTTTTCCATTATTTTTTGTGGATTGAAACACCCTTGTTTATTGTAAGGTTTTGAAACTTGAATAATGGTTATTGTAAGTTTTCGAATTACATAATGGTATATTTGTAATATTTTTGAAATAAAAAACACGCAACGATGGGTTGAGCTCTTCAACTGGTTTTTCTAACAGAATTTGGAAAGCTTTTAAGCTAACTACATTAATGAGTAATGCATTGGTGAAGTCCATTTTGGGATAGGGTAGATAGTGGCAGAGGACTTGGGTTGAGGAGATGTAATAGCCAGTTAGGATTTGATGTAATTTTTGTTCAATTAAATTTAAACGAATAAAGTGTTGACAAAATTTATTGAGGCATTTTGATGGATTTGGAGAGACGAAAGAATCGGTGTATAGCTTCACCATCTAAGTGGTGGTGATACGGCGTCAATGCAGGTTATTGTTCATGCTCAAAATAAGAGGGGAGTATTTGTAATTTTGTTTAAGTTTAGGGGATGTGAGGGTAATTTTTCCTTACAAGGGCAAAAAGAATATTTTAGTCTTTTTATTTGATTTAGCAATAAGGGGATAAAACTTAATTAGGGGTATAGATAATTTTCAAAATAAGAGGGAATCATTTATAACTTCACTTAAATTTAGGGAAGGTGAAGATAATTATCCATATATTTTAATTTGAAACTTCAAACCACTCTATACTTGTTTATGAGGAACCATTGAACATACTAAATTTAACAAAAAGAATATTATACAACAAAAATATGATATTAGTAATTAAGAAAAAAAAATGATAATGTAAAACTTACCATAAATAACATGTATTTGAGTAATAGTACCTATTATTTTTTACTATATATATATATATAAAGTTATAATAATAATTATTTTGTCATCATATGACTAAATAGTAAAAAAAAAAAAAGTTAATATTTTAGTTCCCATTATTGACAATTAGTATCACTCTTTTAGTGACACTTTAGTTCTAGAGGTTTTCGTTATAAATGTGTTAAGATTTTCATTATCACCATATCAGTATTACTAATTATCAATGATCGATAACAATTTAAATACAATTATTGCACTATTAAATTCATTGTCAGATTTACTTTTTGTGACAAAATAAAATTTTTGATGTGAAATATATATAATTAAGAATTCGTGAAAGTGAGAAAAATTAAAGTCAAAGAAAAATGAAAACAATCAAAAATGAAAGTAAAGAGCACTATTATTTGAAACAAAGAAAAAAATCAAATCAAAGATTAATGTATTGTCACAAACTTTTATTTTTCTTATAGTGTCGCACAGTTTATAAAATATTAAATATTTTTTCTTTGCAATACTCATACATGATCAAAGAAAATTCCAGAAAAGACATTGTAATCTATAACACAGTCCCACACAGCCATACCTTTTGTTGATAATTTCCTGCCCACAAAACTAATTTGAGAGAAGGTTAGTGTTAGCCTAATCTTGACTACTTTTAGGTTGTTCGCGTAGGCCCTAGACCAAACCAGACACCTTCTAAATTAATTACACTGTGTCTTCACAGGGGAAATTCTTATTCTTAACTGCATCAAGTTCGATCATATCAGAATTAATAATTTAATGAGTGTTATATACTTATTATGTAATTTGTATATAGTTAAAAAAAAGTCAATCACATGATATGTGTATTCATATTTGCTATATAATTGATTGAGTGTGACCAAATTAAGTCTGGACAAGAATTTTCTTTTCACCGGACGTCAGTACTAGTGGGAAATAAAAAAGAAAAAGAAAACGAAAAAGGGCCACGTACTTTGCCTTTAAACTTGTATTTATACCCCCCAGTCTAGGGATTTTCTGTATTCAAAGTAATATTTCAGGTGGAGAACAAATCAAGGCTTTTTGGGAAGTATCAGTTGTGGTGTAACTAATGGAGGAAAACAAGCCCTTTCTGGCAGTTGTGGCCATACAATCTATATATGCTGGTTATTTCTTACTAACAAGCTTGCTTTCGATGTGGGAATGAATACGTTTGTGTTCGTTTTCTACAGACAGGCTGCTGCTACTATTGTCTTGGCCCCCGTTTCCATGTTCTTCGAACGGTAGTAACTCTTCATATCCGTTTGGTTATATTATACATATATATATTTGTATCATCAACCTCTATGTGTGTTTGTATGTCAGTGTGCTCCCCGATTCAACACACACAGTTCAACGTGTATACTATATATATATATATATGTATGTATATTAGAAACAATAAATATTTGATGTATCTTCTCTCTAATAGTTTAAACTTTTAAATGAGGTGGTCATTTAATAATGTACTGTATATTGAGTAATAATTTTCATCTATTCATCTTTCTCGTTGACGAAATAAATTGATTTGTGTCCACAGGAAAACAGCTCCGCGGCTTTCGTTCTCCATTTTCGTCAAGATTTTTATGCTCTCTTTATTTGGGTACGTAAGTCGAATTCTGCAGAGCAAGTAGTGCTCATTTCATCGCTCTTTCTTGCTTTTTCACTAGCACAATCAACGCGCGCGCGCGCGCCCACACACACACACACACACACACATATATATATAGTTTTTATTTTGCAGTAAACCTGGAAATTTTAAGTTCTGTCATGTACATAGGGGTGTGTGTGTGTGTGTGTGTGTGTGTATTCTAATAAATTAGGATTAAATGAAGGTAATTATGGGTCTAAATTATTGATTTGCAGAATCACGATGAGCTTAGATATCGTTGGCATAGGTTTGAAGTATACTTCAGCGTCTTTGGGAGCCGCAACTACCAATACCCTTCCTGTTATAACCTTCTTTCTTGCAGTTTTATTGAGGTAATTAATTCATTAATATATGTTGCATAATATTGTAAGGATCATCCTTTACTTTTACTATTTATTTTGTTTTTTCAAAAGCTTCTTAATTTGCCTTCAATTGTATAGAAATATATAATTTGAAGGCGACAAGTTAATATTCTCGCGTCTTTTAAGCAGAATCCAGGGATTTACTTAATTTGAAGTTGATTCTGACCATGTACCACAATATAAATAATCAATTATTTCTTTTAATTAAGGAATAAGATTTAACTGGTCGATTATTATTATTATTATTTTGTTTAAAACCCAGCAAGTATCTTTGACGGTTTAGGGTTTGATTCTTCCTGAATAAGGTTGTCGACATTATTTAAAATTTGACTTTTTATAAAATATAATCGTCTGATATTGAATAAATCAAGTGTGAATCACTATTACCAATCACAAAAAATTAAAAAAGAAAAAATAATAATAATAAAAGGGAGGCAAATTATAAGTGCCTTATAACTTTTAAAAGTAAGTAAAAATTTATATAATATTCTCTCAAACTATTGATGATTTGATTCCTCCTGACGATTTGTTCAAATCTGCTTGCAAATTAATCAATAAAACATCCAATGCAAATGTTACTTAAACATACAAAATTTTTGTGATTATCAATTTTTTATATATGCTTTATAACTATTTAAGTCAATTGCATCGGTCCTTAATATAATCCTACATTTAATATAATCCTTTTCATCTTTATTTTTGAGTAAAACTTAAGTCTTAGATCCCCCTCGATGAACAATTTGGATCTTCTGTTATATAATCATGTTATATTTTTTGTTACACTCATCAATACACATTGCGTGTATTGGTGAACAGTTGAGATAAAGAAAAAGATTTTTTATATATTTTTTTCATATCATCAATTTTTTTTTTATCTCGATCGCTCATTAATACACACAGCATGTATTGATGAGTGTAATCAAAAATATAGTATGATTATATTTTATTGCAGCATATTTATGTTATATCAATATATGCTGCGTGTATTGCTCGACGAAGGGAAGAATTTATTGCATGGGCTCTCACTGTAACATAAACATAGTAGCATGGTCAAGTGGCTAAAAATTACCGCGTGGACCTTACACTAGAAATGATTTTTTTAAGGTCAATTTTTCACCCACGTCCCTACGATAGCTCATGTACGTGTGACATAAAAATCAGGCAACTTTATTAGACATGTGTCTCTTCCGTGATTACTTTTAAATCTGTCCTATTTATGGAGAACATAGGACCATATATATATATATATATATGAGCATTAATTATGAAAGAAACATCAAAACTATTCATTTAGAAGGCGTATGTGTGTTTCTCTTCACGTCCAGCATGCTCTAATTTTCCAATGTGATGCTAATTAATGTGACACAACCCGAATATACATCATACTTACATCTAACATTGAGGCTTGAGCGTTTTATTTTGTCATACCAATTTTACATATGTTTATTTATAGGTCCATATTTTGAGATTAATTCCATCATAATTGGACTATATATGTATATAGTTTCCACTTTAGAGTTATAACCAAAGAATATTTATAAATCAATTCAAGAGGGCTCTAGGGCCGGATTATATGGTGGGATATCCTTAATAACAAAGTAATATCAAAATCTGAGCACTCAATCAAACTAGTATATGTGAAACTGGTGCTCATAAATTTCGAGATATAACCCCTTAGGGGTTGGACACATAATAGCATGCTATTTGTGTAGCTGGTGTGGTGAATAATGCTGTATGTATTAAGCATCTAACTTTGTGTCTCACAAATGCACTAAAAGATCAGAATTGTGGTGCGTTTTAAATTCATTTCGGAATATATATATATATATATATATATATGCAGGATGGAGAAAGTGAATGCAAGGACAAGCCCTGGGATGATGAAAGTTGCGGGAGTGTCACTATGCATGGGAGGGGTAGCAACCATAGCTTTCTACAGGGGCCCTTTGTTGAAGCTATTGGTGCACCATCACTTGATTAATAATAGCAACGGCCATTTACACCAAGTCCAACACCACCACACAGTCCCTTCCCCCAAAACTTGGATTAAAGGTGTCTTTCTTGCGTTTCTTTCCAACTTCTTCTGGGCTATGTGGCTAGTATTACAGGTACCCACTCTCTTAATCTTATCCTAATTACCTTTAACATGTCCTTTCTTATCTTCAATAATCTTTGATTTACTTGTGCCCCATTTTACTGTGGCTTGTCACACACGTCTAGAACCAGTATGCATCTTTTATATTATTTTTCGTGAAACATTTTCTATTAGACTCATGCATTAAGATACGATACGTGTATAATTGAATGGCTGAGATGAAAAAAGAAAGTCCGCAGTTCTTTTCTTCATCATAATCTTTTCTCTTTTTTAATCTAAAGCATTTATTGACGTATATTGGGGATTGTAATAAAAGATGTTTCACGAAAAATGTTTCAAGAAATTCGAATTGGTCAAAGATACACTAATAAATACAGTTGGTATACGGCAAATTTTCGTTTAGTCAATACATGTCTATATGGGGAAATTCTTACCCTGCATTAGGTTCGGCCACACCATGACTAATTAGGTGATGAGTGTTTTACACTTGTCATATGATTGGTGTATAGTTTAGGGAGAGTGACCAATCATATGAAAAGTGTATTAACACTTGCTATATGATTGGTTTGATGCGGCCAAGTCGGGATCTGGACAAGAATTTTCCTGTCTATATGTGGCTGGAATGAATATATGAGATTTCCTTTTTGAATAAAACCTCAAATATCGTACGTAAATAAATCTATAACCATATTATCACCTTGTCGATGCTTTCCATGCATAAAGATCACATCTTATCTACTAGTTGTTTTGTCATAAAACAAACACTCCAAACATGTTAAAATATTTAACTTTGATTAGTGTTCGTATACGTCAAATTGATTTGATATAAAATTTCGTTCTTGAACACAAAATTAATTTTCGTACGTAAACTAATCTATACATATATTATCACATTATCGGTACTTTTGGTAAAGGTGACATCTATCATATCTAGCTACTAGCTAGTCTTGTGCCATAAAATCAACACACTAAAAATGTAAAAATATTCAATTATTAATTTATGCAAAAACTTGAGTACTCTTATAATATCTTGGTTAATTCTTGCTGATATATATTGTGATGCTGATTTAGTTTCGACTTTCGACTGTGAAAAATAGGGTCGGGTATTGAAAATATATCCTTCGAAGCTGCTGTTGACAACCCTGCAATGCTTTTTGAGCACAATACAGTCATTCATAGTAGCTCTTGCCTTTGCAAGAGATCCTGCTCAATGGAAACTTGGATGGAATATAAGGCTACTATCAGTATCCTACTGTGTAAGTTTTATTTAGTCTCCTTTTTTTTTTAATGTAATAAAAAAAATTAATGAACTAATCTTTCTTTCTTTGTGCTTTATAATATTGATCGTAGATACTTAAATTATGATTAAAATATATATGCCACTGAACTTGAAGTCGAGTCGTGGGGGTTTGAATTGGGTACCAGTGAGGTCCGGAGTTCGAACCCTCTTGTTATTTTCCCCTTTCCCCTTGATTGCGTGTGTGTGGGGATGTTTTTTCGATTGATATCTATAGAGTGTCCTGAGTTAATTGTATAAAAAAAATGAATAAAATATATACTCTTTTGACCTGCACAATTAAGTAAGTTTTCTAGGTCCACTTTGATCTAACATATTGACAATTAAATTTTAGATAATAATTGAAAGAGGTACTAGATATGTAAAAGTTTATGTTAATGTTATATATACTGAAAAGTGATGATTGAAAGTTAGTGGAATAACATCACTAATTTATGTAAAGAGATCATCTTTTTTTGGGGGGAAAAAACTTTGTTTAAGAAACAAAGCTTATTTGGGTGACGTGTATTGAACAATATAAATTTAGGAGAAATGGAGTATTAGACAGATGATGTTTTTATGCTTTTAGTTGGTGCTACTTTTAAGTAAATTTATAAGCCAAAAAGCTCGAATAAATTCACTTTAACAAATTAAAATGAACTGTAGGGACATTCACAGGAAAAGGGGAATTAATTAATTGAGATATATAGTCATCAAGGTTTCGTGTTTTTTACAGGGAATAGTGGTGACTGGTGTCACATTTTACCTGCAAGCATGGGTGGTTGAGAAGAAAGGTCCTGTTTTCCTAGCCATGACCACACCGCTTGTGATGGTCTTTACAATCATTTTATCAGCATTCATCTTCGGAGAGATTATTAGTTTAGGAAGGTAAATATGCGTTACATTTATTTGCGCATGATATGCATATAAAATGTCAATTTGAACTCGATTCTCAGTTTGACTGAATCGATCCAATTTTTTGGTTGGTTTAACCAAACTGGGTCAAGACTTGAATATTGTTATCAGTGGCGAAGGGGCTGGCGAGCGTGACTGCCTCCCCACCCCGGCCCCTTAAGCTTAAATCGAGCTAAATTTTACATATATTTTTTTGAAATTTTAATTTTGTCCCTGTCAATAATAGAAAATATCCTTAATATTTTATAAAAATTTGATCTTGGCCCCCAGACAAAAAATACTGGCTCCGCCCTTGATTGTTATTTTCATGCTACAAGCAGTTATACATAAATAACTACATATATATGTATATATATGGATTATTTGGAATCACATCTATAAATTTCTTGTTTTAATACGTGACAGCGTTTTGGGAGCACTGCTACTAGTTGGAGGGCTTTATTTTGTGCTATGGGGAAAGACCAAGGAGGAAGAGAGGGCAAAAGGGGCATGCCAGCCAACTATTGACGCTGAGAAAGCATGTGCAGGATCAAAAGAAGAGATAATTATATCAAAGGGTTCAAATATAAATAATGTAGATATATAACTCTTGTTCTTGCCACCTAATTGGTGAGGCTTTTCTTTTCTTTTCTCCCCCCCACCCCAACAATATATTTGATAAATGAGCAATGGCAAAGCCTTGCATAATGCATGGATCTGTATCTATAATTAGGCAAAATAAATATATAATGAGTATATAAATTATATTTTCGGGCTTTTGTTAATGTAATAATAAAATTACAAAAATTTAAATAAAAGGGTATGAATATTAATTTAATATATTTTGGTAACTATTAAACGCAATATTAATTAAATGTCCTGAGTCGAAATATTAACCAGCTTTTTCTGAAAATAATAAGTCCACCATCTGCGTTTTCGTTACAGATTGGGCTACCACTGATAGTTAATGGATGGGCCCAAGATTGAAATTCAAGCCCTTTACTGGGCTTGACATCTGTTAAATTTGGAATTACTTCGACTGGGCTTGACTAGAACATATCTTCAACCTTTATACTTCTTAATAACATAATTAAATTGCATTACAGTTGGTTTAGCAGAATGAGGCGCTAGATCTCTTAAGTAAGGTCAAGGGTTCGAACCTTGGCATTGTGAATGGAGCAATTGGGTTGGATGGTCACCCCTGTAAGAGATCTCTGCAGTACCCAATCCTGATTAGTTGGTCAATGAATCGGAATAAGGTAGATAACACCAAGAAAAAATAATGATAATAATAATAATTAAATTACATTACATTCCCGTAACGTTATTATTGTTACTACTTTTATTGCTATGATTAATGTTATTACCATAATTAGTCCGCCACTAACGATATATACATTTATGATGATTATTAAGTTTTGTTGTTCAAATAAACTCAAATAAATCTATTTTAAAGAAGTCTCATTAGCCGTTGACATAGGTATTGGATCATGGGGCCCACGTACAATTAACAGACATGGTCTCAAGTATCCACAAAGTTAACATGGCCAACTCATACGTGTTTGGTTGTCTTTATCTTCTCTTCTTTCTTGTTAAAATTGGGAAATATTTAATTAGATTTTTCATTGTGATCAACAAAATTCCTATTTGGTGGAGATTCGCATATTCGTGCGGGCACGAAATTATACATACATAACGTAGAGAAAATATGTGGCGTTGCGTGCATTGATTTCTTCGCACTTCTATTGTAATAATGACAATAATAGTAATTTTATAGATTAAAATAATTTTTGAAGAAACAAAAAAACAAAATTGATTTAATGGGATAATCTGCTTGGATACGCACTGAAGCTAATGGGATCATGGTGTCTGGAAAGTGTCGTCAAGGGACGGAGCCAAGGATAGCTGGAAGGAACGGTAGTTGGTCGTCTCCTCGAGTTTGTATCGAATTATAATTTATATGTATTCTTTTTAAATTTAAATTTTATTTTCTCTAAATTATAAAAATATATTTGATATTTAACACAAATTTGATTTTGTACCTCAAATTAAAATTTCTAACTTCATCACTATCACCTAGTTTTAGTTTATCATTTTTGTGGTATATGCTCATGGTTTAGATTTGAAATGTTATCTAATTGTAAACTTTCATGTTTATTGGTAGAACAACTATGTACGCGCTATTTGTTCCGCCGTAATTAATTGTCATGTGTGAAATTTAAATGAGATTAAACGACTAGGATTTTTAAAGAAAAAGTATCATTTGTAATTAGTGATCTTTATTATTAGTTTGTGCGAAGAAGGTACTATATTAAAAATAAACTAACAATTTTAAAAGAAGAAAAAAAGCAAAAAAATAATAAAAAAAAAGGACGTGCTTTTTGAAGTTGTCTTAAAACATACGAGTATTCAATTTGAGATAATGGGAGTATACATTAACTGGAAACTATCCCGGACGTTGAGTGGGGTAAAAAAGTAATTTCATTAAATTATATTTTGTGTTTCTAAAAATATATTTAAATATTTTTGGCAAACAAAGCATCAAAATTATTGCGTTCTCTCTCTCTCTCTCTCTCTCTCTCTCTCTCTCTCTCTCTCTCTCTCTCGTTTTAATACGTTCAAAGTCAAAATGTAATAGTGATGAGAGCTCTGAATTCAGAAATACAATAAATAAATGAAGAAAATGTTAATAATTGAAATAAAAAAAAAGAAAACTGATGATTATAGTTATAGAAAAGAGAGACACAATCAATTATTACATTGTAAAATGGAGTGATACAAGGAGTTAAAGATGTAAACGAGGAAAGTAATCATATTAATAATTTTAATTATAGAATGATTGTAATGCTGATAAAAGAGTTAAAATATAAATAGAAAAAATATTACCCGGCAAATAGTGAAAAGGGAAGTTATCCACCTCGTTGTCCATATATAAAAAAGAGATACATAGGATGGATTTCATTATATATATATATATATATATATATATATATATATATATATTTTGAAAGGAGGGAGTGATTATTATGTGTTTTAACTTAAAAAAAAGTGCGAATAATACTAAATACCAAAAAAAAAACCCTAACAACATATATAAAATGAAAGTACAATACAATTATAATATATATTAAATGAGAATACTAAGGATATTACTAATAATATATATATATATATATATATATATATATATGCTAAGTGATACTATAAACTTTGGTTTTCCCGTAATACAGATTTTTACAAGCTTAATAGGTAGTGATAATAATTGTCATTAAATTTTAATTATTGCTAATTGGTTCTATATTTATGGTGACACACTAATTGTCAAATGTTACTACATAAATGTCATTAATTGTCTACAACAACAACTTGAAATATTAATTCTTGTTGTTTTTAAGTTATATTGTGATAAAATATTTATCATTAATATTAATATTTCTTTTTTTAAAAAAAAAAAATTCTTGCAACTTTTCTCAATGATTTAACAACATTTTTCCTACATTAATATATTGAAACATTTTCAAATATAAAATTAAAAAAAGTATTAATGTTTTTGTAATTGAAGGGACATGTTCTTCTCTCGTGACAAATGGTTGAAAGTTTTGAATGTCGGTCAAAGTGTAAATTGAGTCCGAGAACGGTCAAACTAAAAGTTTGTGAAGCGGCCCGGAAATTATAGAATGTGTGTCGGACCAAAAAGGAATGCTGGAACCGCATCGGCCATTGGCGCCTTATAAATACTCTTTTCACTCTCTTTCTCTCTCAAGGTTTAATCTCATACTTCTTCTTCTTCTTCTTCTTTCTCTCTCTAGAAACGCTCCAAAACCTTACTGCGATTGTTCACGGTGATTCTGAAAAGGGAACAAATAGGCATTATTTCATACTCCGGAGAAGTGCGTGAGAGAAAATGGGAGCATGTGCGAGCAAGTTTAACGTGCTGAAGAACTCCTCCGACGCGCCGCCGCCGGCTGTGAAAGATGACGTGGCGACGAAGGAGCTGAACCTGGCCGAGGAAATAGCCAAGAAGGATGATGCACCGCCGGCGGCCGATTATGAAGCCAAGTATCCATCGCTTGGCCATTTGTTGAAGGAGGTAAAATCGATTCAACTTGTAAATATCTGCACATATATTTTAGTATACAGCAAAATGAAAAAATTGAAATAGCAACATAAATACTAATAATACTGAAAGGTAATTTTCAGCATCTTCTCTCCATATGTGTTTATTTCGCCGTTGTGGTAGTCGTTTATTTTCATCGTCAATCTAGGCTGTTGAATGATATGAATATTGCCTGAAGTTTAATTTCTGCTTGTCGTTTTTTTTCTTTCTTTTTTGATTAGCGAGACATTCTAGTCGTTGCGTGATTTATGGAGTGTTTCAATCATAATGACGATTAAATTAGTAGGTTCAACCCCGATCCATCATGATTTTGATTGTTCTCCTGATTTGATGGAATTTGAAGAGTCAATAATAAACTAGAGAAAGAAACTCTTACTTTATGGAAGTTTTTGTTGGATTTTCGCCCAAAAGCGCAAACAAACTTGTTATAAGTTTATCCCACCAAATGTATGCTCCTCTTTGGTTTTTGTTCGTGTCCATCACAATTTTTGCTCTTGTAAAGACTCCCTCGTTCAATTTGTTTCTGAGTAATTCTCACTATTTTTGGCTGCAGTAGCATGTTAGTCTGGCGTATTGTTCATTCTACTGAGTTATCGGTTTATAGATTAGTTTAGGTCTCTAGGGAACTTGAGATAATCGCTGCTTCATAAATAAATTATGTGAAGGGATTTGTCTACTCAAAAGTCTTCCAGTATACCACTTGATGTTCAAGCTGAGTAGCGTTGAAGGCAATTCTAATCAGTGTTTATGTGTTTGGTATTTGTTTACTTCTTGAACTCTTTGGCTATCTGCCATATCTAACATATTCTAGAAAACTTTACAGAACCAAGGGGAGAATGGCAAAGCATCGGAGGAAGCAAAACAAAAGGATGCAGCTGAGGACAAACCTCAAGAGAATGGAAACGTGGAATCTCCTGAACCCGTTGCTGATGCTCTGGCAAAGCATGAAACAGAGAAACCGCCAGCAACTGATGGTGTGAAGTCTACAACTTCAGAGGAAAAAAAAGCTGAAGATGTAAAACTGGCAAGCCAAAATGTGGAAGCAGAAGAGAATGCAGTTAAGGACTCTTGTACGGATGAGAAACCAGAAACACCAGATGCAGAAAACAAGAAAACAGAGGAACCGGCTGAGACTACAAAGCTTGAAGCAACAGAGACAGAGAAAATCGAGGAGCAGAAACCAGAGGAACCGGCTGAGACTACAAAGCTTGAAACAATAGAGACAAAGAAAACCGAGGACCAGACACCAGAGGAGAAACCAGCTGAGACTACAAAGCTTGAAGAAACAGAGACAGAGAAAACCAAGGAGCAGAAACCAGAGGACCTGGCTGAGACTACAAAGCTGGAAACTTCTGAGACAAAGAAAACCGAGGAACAGAAGCCAGCTTCAGATGCATACGACAAGAAAACAGAAGAGGAACAGGCTGAGATCACAAAGACTGAGACATCAGAGACAAAGAAAACTGAGGAGCAGAAGCCGGCTTTAGATGCAGATAAAACAGAAGAGAAACAGGCTGAGATTATAAAGCCTGAGACACAGGAGACAGAGAAAACCAAGGAGCAGAAACCGGGCTCGGATGCACAAAAAGCCTAAAGCTGGAGATGGGAAGACAAAACAAGTTAGAAGTAACTTGTTGCATAGAATGTCATAAGATGGTCCAAATTCATTCATGGGTCATACATGCAGAAGAATTAAGCTGTGATAAGTAGTTCAACTTGATGATGAGTGTGTAGTTTTGATGAGTGCGAGTGTCATTTTGCTTTTTCTTTTTATTTACATTTTCCTTTCTCATTGTTCAATTCTTCCCCATTCATTAGTATTTTTGATAAGTAGCTATAAGAACTGCACTGGATCATATAGATGGCAAGATACGTGCTGCTAGTTGTTCGTCTGAAATGAGGTTTTATATTGTATGAACGGCAGACGGTAGTCTTGTGTTGAGTAAAGTTTTCATTCTGTTCTTACGAGTTGCCTAGGACAAGCATTTAACCCTGCTGGTACAGTGCTCGAATAACAGATCATTTCACACATTTCAGTTTACAAATGTTGGCTAATAGTTAGGAAACCAATTTCACCTTGAGATCTTGCATGCAGTTCAGTTTTGTTATTTAGTAGAGATTATTGGGGTGTTTGCAATCTCTAAGAAAAATTGCTTTTTCAACTTTTGCTGAAAGTTCTGCTGAGAGAAAAATAGAATAAAGTAGAAGCGGCCTTCTAGGTACTTTTTCCAACTTTTAGTTATTTTTTTAAAAATCAACCACTGTTTTTCACCTCTGCACTTTTACTAAACTTTTTTTTCAACTTTCTTTATTACTTCTATTTCTTCAAAAATATTAAAGTGTTTGCAAATACCCTTATGTATGGTTTCGTTCTCATTATATTCTGCAGTAACTGAAAGGAAAATGTTACGGATAATATATATGTATATACAGCCAACTCATTGATGGTTCCTTGTGCTATGTTATTTAAGCCTTACGATCTCCTGTACATCAAGCGGGAGACATGGCTACTAATTTTACACCAACCTCCTCTAGCCTGAGAAATATAGACTCAATATATTACAAGTGTAATGCAACAAGGAAAAAGACACGACGAGCTAGTTAACCGCATTATAGAACCCTATCTACATGTGATTTGAATAGACTCAGCAGCATCAGAGGATAGATGCAAGGCTGCGTTTGAAAGTGCTGATTCTGGTCGAGCACCTTGGCGTAAAATTTAACCCAAACATTTCCTTATCCGGAGCCCGCCCTGATTCAATAAAACCAACCAGCTTTGCAACAAGAACTGCACTATCAGCAATGTGGTCTATATCCTCTGTCTCAGACCACACTAGTTGAGCCAACTGTTCCCTTCTCATTTTGGTGTTGAGACCAATGCCCCACTTGACAAACAGTTTTTCCCTTTCTTCTTCTGAAAACTTCTTCATCATTTGCTTGCTCAACATTCGTCTCTCCTGACGAAGAGCCTTCGCACTGTTTTCATTGAGAAACATATCAGCTCACTGCAGGCTAAATAAGAGCATTTATCTATTGTATAGTGTAAGCAGGCGAGCATGGGTGAAATACAACCAGAAAAGAGGGGTTTATCTGTAATTAGGCCAAACATCAGGGAATCTGACTGTAATTCACCCTATACAGATTTAAGCCACTGACAACTTGGGGGGGGGGGGGGGGGGTACAGACATGGATAACTTTGTAGGAAAACTTGGAAGGGACACGGCAATCTGACCTTGAAGAAAGTGTGAGACGTCGCCCATTGACAATAGTCTTTTCTCCTCGAGAGAATTTATCCTTCAAGAATTTCATCCTCCTAACCTCTACCTCGAGATATATAGCATCCATCGGATCACCTTGAAAAAGCAGGAAGAAGTAAGTTCTATGCACCAGTGAGATGTAGCAAGCATGCCAGAGTTCGATTAATTCCCTTTGGAGGTTTCTGAATTCAACAGGCCAGCTTGTAAGACCTCTGTGTTCATCTTCAATTGGATCTAATCCAACATCTTTCACATTCTTCTTTGGTGGCTCATTGACCCTTGGTGCAATCTCTTTTACCTGCACACAACATGCGATGCACAGGCATTAAAGCGGCTAGATATATTCGAGAATCTATTTATCCAACTTCCCCACAGAATTTTAAGTAGCATGTAAGTTTATTTTTGGCCTAAATTACATCCACAACCCCTGAGATTTATGGCTTCAGACTCGTATAGTTCCGCAGAAACCACCGGGAAAGGCAAACATAAAAATAGGGAAAGAATTTCATTTATTTGGTCAAACTGGAATTCCAAGAAAGAAGCTAACCACAAACACACACACACACACACACACACACATATATAATTAAATTCAAAGAAGAAACAAAATTGAGAAACCTAAATAAGAAAATTGTTTAACAAAGCACTTTTCATTGCAATTTCCTTATTCTCCAATAGCTACAAAGAAGATTTTCAAGCTCTAATTTGGGGAAAAAAAAAAGAAAGTTGACATTACACACTTAATTCGAAAGTCCTAAGTAAAATCTCATCAGGATAAAATGTTCAATTCAAACAATTTCATAAATTTGGGACAAAGAAACTAATATTACTCCTAAAACAAAGGACATTAGATATGTGAGTATTACATGCTACTACTCCTAAAACAATGTCTTACCCAACTGCAGGTGCACAGGAATGGATGAGGGAAAAACATAGAAAGAAAAATGAGATAATGATGATGACGATAATAGTAATAATAATAATAATAATAATAATATAAGATAGGAAAATGTGTAACTCACTGGTTTCATAGCAATATCTTGTTCACTAGGTAGCTCAGTTTTCTCTGTGCTACTATTACCCTCATCAGCACTTGAATTTGTGGCCGCTGAGGTGTCAATCTCAATATCAACAGCACTTTCTGGAGGAGATTGGCAATCTTTTCTTGATATTCTCACAGATGGTGTGTCATCACTAGATTCCATCATCGTGAACCGTGGAGATGCTGACACAGTGATAATACTCGCTTTGCAACTTTTACTTCTAGCCAAGTTCAAGCGACTTGCAAACGAATCTTTAGCTTGATCATGAGCCAAAGATCGATTTTCAAGATATGCAATATCAAGACATTGAAGGAAGCCAAAATGTTTCTCTTCTGTAGATTCTTGATCTTCTACTTTTGATGCTGAAATCAATTCCTGATCTTTCTTCGCTTCATTATCACAGTACAAATGGGACGAAATAAATCCTTGATCTTTAGCCAAAGGTGGTGATGCTGATCTCATATCTTGGAAATCTTCATTTACACGCACTTTGATTGCAGGGAATCCGGTACCATTGTCTTCACAAGATGAGTGATTGGATTCTAAAGCCCCTCTGCCGCTCGACTCTTCTGTCTCGATGCAATGGGCTTCCCTGCATAGATTCTCTGAAGTCCCATTACTTTGTTTCTCGATCTCATCCCAACCTTTAGGTGAACCAATTTCACTTGAGTCTGAACCGCTTAGTATGACCCTTGGAGATACATTGCTGTGCACGAAGTTCTCGTCAAAGTATTGAACTCTGGCAAAATGATCACTTGAAATGCTCCCACTGTGTTCATCAGAACAAGTTCTGGTATCAGCATCTGATGGTTGAGAATCCGTCAATGTAGAACTCTCATGTTCTCGTATTTCAGAATCGGGTGATTTTGGTACTCGCAAGACAGGGTAATGGTCCAATCCTATCTACAGAACAGAAAAAAGAAGACACGAAAAAGGTGTTCGATATCCAGAAAATAAAAATAAAAATTTCAAGGTTCAATTAATAAAAGTTACCTCTGACACGGATCTTGTGTTGTCTCCAAGCATTTTTATAAGTTCTTGAACTTGTGATTTAGCAATATCTCTTTGCAGGATTAAATCTTTAACCTCCTTCTCAAGCTAAATTGAAAGGTAAATTTCAATTAAAAGATCCAAGTTGCATAGGACAAGTAGTGCAAGTCTACAGTAAGATCTTAGGTTAGAACTACATTTTATGAAAAAAAATTCTCCACGAGATGTGTTCTTTCTTTCTTTTAAGAACTAAATAATGCAATAAAGGGTTTGTAACTACCAGAACCAACTTTTAACAATTCATTATATAAAATGTTTTAGCCACCATCTCGATTTATTACCTTTTCAATCTGAGCATCTTTCTCTCTCAGTAATGCAGAATAATTTGGATGGGCAAAATTAGACTGAGTATTTCTGAGCTCGCTCTCTAGTCTTGCTAGCTCCTTCTGCAAATGCTTTACCAATGCTTTGTCGGACATGACTACGTTTACTGTGGCATTTGTGGTTACTTCGTTTGCACAGCTTGCAAAGAGAAGAGTATTCCTTGATTGCTCGACATGAGTGTGCGCAGGGCTCATCGTGCAGATGATGGCTGTTCTAGCATTTCCTCCAAGTGACGTTTGCAGAATCCGAGTTAGCTTAGAATCTCTGTAAGGAATATGCCCATTTCGTTCCTTGCTGTACATGTGTTGATTGAAGTTAATCAGTGGATGACATTTTCAATTCTAAACTTATAACAGAATCTCGTTTATATGTGAGAACAAGTGAAAGCAGATTCTGCGTTTCAAGCTCTTCCATTTAACAGCAGCTTCATTCAAGAAACATATTCTTAAGCGAAATTAAAATGAAATCAGAAGTACAGTTAACAAAAATTAGTTGAGGAGCATTTTTCAAGGATAGTTCTGTAATAGTAATTGATAGGTAGAGTTTTGAAGGGTGTTGGAGTAAAGTGTTCCCTGAAAACAACAGAATCAACAACCCTGAAAGCAACAGAACCAACAGAATTACAACAAAACATGATTGCTTTTCAAATGTGCACAGTAAATGCACCTTTTCCTAAAATGGATATTTACCTTGGAGAAGGAAAAAAAAAAAAAAAAAACACCCTTGCATACATGAAGATTCAAATTTTAACGATTACTTTTGAGGGTTGAAAGTAAAATGGAAACAAATGGTCATATTCTCTCGACTTAGTTTCTAAACTTTTTGGCCAATTCAAATGGGATTTACCAAATATTAGCTTTTGGCTTACTCTTATCCTTTTATTGACATGGTAACAGCAATCTAACAAATTATAATAAACAGTCAAAACAGATACGGTCGTAATGCCAAAAGAAGCAAATCTTGCTCTGAATATATCTCATTTCATGGTAATTAATCACATTAAATCTAAATTTGGTCATCTAAATAAATCAATTGATATCAATTCTTTGAAAAGAAAGATGAATAAACTAAGGAAGATTGATGTTTTTGAGGAATTAATACGAATATGACCAACTACCTCAGCTTGCGAATAACAGTTCCCAGTGTAAGCAAACTACGGTTTATGTGGCAGCCTTCTTTTAGCCTTGTGCCAGCTGATAATGCCTGGGATGCTCGTTCGCTTCCGGCCAGATCAACAAAGTTCTGTATTAAAATGACAAATTGATTTCATAAAAAACCACATTTGGAAAAATGGAATGATGATGTCCTATTACTGTTTTTATCATTATATATATCTCCATACCACTGCAGCTGCAAGAGTGTTTGCATTATCCCGACCTAAAAACTCACGGGGAGAGCTTTCGATTGTCTGCAAGACCAGAGTTGTCAATTATGGAAATCAATTCACCAACGTGGAAATTCTTTTGCAACTCTACAACATCAGCAGAAGTTTAAGAAATAGCAATACCAGTCTAATTATCTGGTGAGATCTGGAGCTCATTTCATTAAGCAATGTCTCTCCAGTCTGTCTTTGAGCTGCAACCGTCCACAGAAACATTCAGACACTAAAATAAACAAATATTCTGAGAAATCTAACAGTCATATGGATTAGGAGTTTAACTTAAAGATTGCAAATCTGCCATAACAAATTCACCGCAATTGTTCAACTACTTTTGAGTTATTACAGAAATTCATATTTCAATGATTTCTTCATATGATTTGATGCAAATTTTTAAGAAGAAAAAAAAAAGGAGCTACCTTCGCATATAGAAAGGAGCTCAGTCGTATGATTCTTGTCCCTCAAAATTTCTTCTGTCAGTTTCTCTACTACGGTTCCCCTCTACCAAAAAAGTATCGATTAATTAGCTACGTCGAAAACCATATCTCCAACCAAAAAGCCAAACAGGAACAAAGATTCACCTCTGGATCATCTAAAAGTCTTAGTGGGGTGCTATCTGCACTGAGCAGGTCCCTTACAGCTTCATTATAGATTTCCATAGCAGAGAACTTCAAAATAAAATCTCTCTCTGAATGCTGAAACTAGGTTATTAGAATTCACAAGCAAGTCAAATAATTTCGATGGCAAACTGATACTTTAATACATAAGAATATACATTAGCATTTAAACTTACCTGGTCTATATAATCGTATATATCTGCTATTGCATACTCAGTAATTCCGGTCATAGTGAATGTCTTTCCGCTGCTTGTTTGCCCATATGCAAAAACAGTTGCTACAGAAAAAAATTCATCAGCTTCACCCAAAATAAGCTCAACAAAGACAAAAACAAACTTAAAAGTCGAGCAGAGATGCGAATAAGAAAAATAAATAAACAAAAAAAATCACACTCACAATTGATCCCACGGACAACTGAGATAGCAACATCCTTGGCTCCCTGTTCATACACCTCTCTCGTGGAGCAATCAGGCCTGAATACCCTATCTGCATCAAAATTGAAAATGAAAACAGAGCAACATTATTCAGTATGGCTTTTGCAAGAAATAATTCCTTTCACATAGAACAGTAAATTAATGGTCTTTTCATACACACCATGATCATAGTTAATCGAAGAAAACTCAAGAAACACTGAGCAAACAAACTATACACATATAAAGAATTGCAATCTCAGAATTTTCTTACCGAATGTATAGGAATTGGGATACATAGACCTCTCCAAAGCGGGGAGACCAACATTCTTGTAAATGATACTATCATTATTTATGCATTCCCAATCCGAAACATCATTGCTCGAAATTTCCTTATCGTTCAAAGGCCTCAACCGGACCGAAACGTAAATCCTTTCCTCATTGCCTCTAATCAACTCCACTCCACTCTCCATTATCTCTATTCGAACCCCAAAAAACTTATGATAATTATGCAATCAACCTGTCAAGATTATTGCATAAAACTGCAGGGATCATTAATCATCCCCGCAGGCTTTGCTCCTCTTCTTGAAAGAAAATACCAAAAGAAAATGGGGTCTCAGAATCTTGGTGCCCGCAATTGTGATTTGTGATCACCTGTAAAAACAGACTAAAGTTTGAGTCAATGGCAACTCGACAACTCCAATCATATACATATACATATATATATCTCATGCATTGAACCGGGTTTTCTATATTTTCTTTCCAAAAGTTACGTGGTCCATATCACAGACTGTCAAATGCCCTGATTCTCATGAATCTTTCCTAAAAGGAAACAAAATGACCAAAATGAACAAAACAAGAAAACAAGGAAAAAAAACAAGAAAACAAGGAATAAAACGTGGAGTTAGGTTGAATGTAAGTTATGCTTAGGAAACAAGAATTGATTTACCTGAAAACTCTGGAAAATCTGCGTAATGGGTCGTTTTCATGGAACGTTGGATTGTGATTGTTATAAAAAAAACGGTCTTTTTTTATTTTTCTTTCTTTCCTCTGATTCTTGTCTCTGTGAAAATGTGATTTCAGAGAGGCAAAAAACAGAGAGACGATGAATTTGAACGAAAACTCAGCAGATTTGGGTTTTTGGATTTTATCTTAAAAGTTGGATTTTTTTTTCTTTTCTTTTTTCCTTTTCCCAGGTCTTGTTAGTTGGATTTGTCTAAAATAAGATTACTTCGTAATTGGTTAATATTAGGTATAGTAATATTTTAATAAATTGTAAGAGTACTTATTATTTGTGTAATAGGTTACAATTATCTAAAATCTATTGTTTAGAGTTGAATATCTTGCTATGTATTAGTTACCTATAATTCTAAATTTTATTTATATGTATGAAGTGTATTAAACCAACCTTATCTCATCCACTCATCAAATCTTTTATATTTTTTTTCTTATTAAGTTACATTAAATGTATTTTAATTGTGATGTACCTACAAAAATAATATTCCATTACATGTTATTAATATATCAATGTTAATTATCAAATTCACAATTTATATCATTTTCAATGTATTATGTTGATTATAAGAGCATAAATTTAATTTGAAACTAAAACTTATATATTTCTACAAATAAATAAATTAATAATTGATTTATGACCGAAGTACGTATTATATAGAATCACTATATACCATACCATATAAATTAGAGTACGTAACGTAAAAATATGCGTATCTTCTAATTTAGAATAATTTATTTACCATATCTTCTAATTTAAAATATTTTGTTTCAATATATAAGTTATTATAAAAAAATTTATCTCTCATCAAACATATATGTTTTATAAATTATTGTAATATTTTATTATTTTATATTAAATTTATTTTTATTTGATATATCAAGAAAAAATACGTATTAAATATTAATTTTGATAATTAAATTATTTCTTTTTTCTTTCTTTTTTAACCCGTTTCTCATTATACAAATTGAAATTAATTATTTTATTTGGAATAATTTGACTTGAAAGCTAATATGTTTTTACGTTAAACGTTAGAAAATTTATCATAAGTGTATAACCAAAGTAAATGTAAAAAATTATTATATAATCCCATTGGTATTTTACTAATAGTAGAGATATCATATAAAACTAGAATATTCGATAAAATTGCACTTTCATCTTTTAATTTAAACATAAGTTACTTCTAGTGTTATTCGTATTATATGTTTGATTCTATATTATGAGAATTTCATATCACATCAATCGTGTTATATATGTTTATGCACTAATATATAGTCATAAAGTACAAAATTAAAACAAATTAAGATTTAAAATGGTATACCATCTGTACAAAAAAGTATTTGTATGTATAATTAAAATAAAAATAATAATTGAAATTATTTATTCATTTCTTAATTATAGTTTCAGTATAAAAAAAATATTTATGTGTGTGATTAAAATTAAAATAACAATTGAATTGTATATCCATCTCTTAATCATAATTTTAATGATACTTATTTATTTAATAAATTAATTTCATTTTTGATGAATATTTCTACATTTATATTCGTGAGTACTTAATTATTACATCTATGACGACCCCAAAACCCTTATTTGTTATTATTATTGTTAGTAGTTACACACATACACACATACATTGTTATTTACAAAACGTACTAGGCTATATTACATAACATACAGGTACATCGAATAAAGGAGACTATCGACTTGCTAGTTCTAATGTATCTACATAGTAAATGCGAAAAACCACAAAATACAAGTACGCAGCGGAAATCCTACATCTTCCTTCCTATTAAAACGCTTCAAAAGGTTCCTCCTCTTCATCGTCGTAAAGGCTAGCTTCGGAAGCATCTAAATCATTATGTAACACGGAATCAACATACGTTGAGTAGAAACATTTCTTTATGTACATAAGGTGCTCGGGTGTCAAGTGGACATTAGTCACACATAGCACACATATAGTTTCACACTTTCTACCTTTTGTCACTTGACAGTGACCCTTATAACTACCCGGACCGAAATAACAACCAGCACATTTCTCCCGCCAGCCTTATCCTCCAATGGTCGTATCCCGGGCATACGCCTGGTATTGTCCTACGACCCTCTCTCTTGAGTGGATCCCTCCGTCTACCCAAGGGGGGATTAGGAGATGGAAGGGGTGTGAACTCTCCCGGCTACTCAATCGTATGTCCCGGTGGAACACCCCCCAGACCATTCCAGCAGATATGGGCCCATTCACAGAATTGTAATTTGTTCATACATGCACATAATCTTTGAAAGTTTATATTATAGTTTAGTAAAGTAAGCTCCACACTTATAAATAAAAGCTTTATATTTGCTTATTAAGCATATTTACTTAGAAATGTTAAAGATGTAAATAGCTAGTAGCAAAAATATGTAAATAGACAAAATATAAATATAAATATATAAATATAACTAGTATGAATATATAAATATAAAGATTAAAAATATAACTAGTATAAATATATAGATTAAAATATAACTAGTATAAATATATAGATTAAAATATAACTAGTATAAATATAAAATATATAGATTAAAATATAAATAGTATAAATATATAGATAGACAAAATATAAGATATATAAATATATGAATACTACATATATACCTATACGTACATATAACATAAAAATATATATATAACTACATATATACATATCCGTGTAGCATAGATATATATATATAGATCTATTATAATTAGGATTAAGTAGAGAGGTTAACCTATAATGAATCCCTAAATATATTATATATTTATGTATATCTACGTACAACTTAAACATATAACTTAGATATAAAAATAATTATAAGTTTAAAATCCTTTATGTATATAAAATAAGCATATCTTTATAACAAAATAAGCATAAATTCATAGTATTTAAAGTGCTAAAATAGGCATAAATCTATAGTATAAAGTATAATAAAAGTTTTATTTATCAAATAATAGATATGTGGAGCTTTCTTTACCAAGGCTTTCAAGAACAACATAGGATATTCCCTTAATAGCTCAAATAAAGTATCATGGTTTCATACTACTTCATATAAAGCATTAAACTCACATAATAGCTCAAATAAAGCATAAAAATTCCATATTATTGCAAAAAGGGCACAGTAATCTCATAGTTTTTTCAAGAAAGCATAGTAAGCACATGGTACTCCAAATAATCATATTAATCACATAATATCTTCAAGATCATGCTCACAAGTCTATCCATCCTTCAAATTCCTCCCAACAAGAGTTATAATATGAAAAACTAACCATAAAGCTTTAAAATAACATGAAGATGGCAAAATAACTAAAATCCTCAACTTGGAGGCATGTTTGGCAAAAGCTCTCACTCTAGGCCATTCAAGCTTGATCTTTTAAATTGCTTGGGCACAAGAGTATGGAAGCTTGCCTATTCTTCACAAGAAAGAAGAAGAAAACCTCTACTAAAGGCATAAAGAATGTTCCTACCTTGTGTTCTTCCAAGTAGTGTATTGTTTTGAGAGAAAATGATAGTGTTTTGAGAGAAAATGAGAGAGTGTATGTGTGTGAGCAAGGGGGCACGATTTTGGGGCTGAAAGGGGCTGAAAAATGAGGATTGTGGGTGTGTAAGGTTTTGTGTATTGATCTTCCAAGTATTAGAGACAAAGATCTACATATTATAATCATCAAATTACATCCTCCATACATTTATACATGGTTGTATATACATACACCTCACTTTACTAACCACCATGTATATGTATGTGGGTATGTGTGTGTGTATATGTAGCTATGTATATCACTACTAATATATATTTATATATGTATATGAGACTAGGTTTCAAGAGTGTATTAGTATAGATATTTTGATAAAATATAGAATAAAATCAACTAAAATCAAACAAAAACCTATAAAATCTGAAAACTCTTATTTATTAAGTATTATTATTGTTTATTTCTCAGCAAAACCGAAATTGGGGTTGGACAAGTGAAAAGACCAAAATACCCCTTGTTTTGCCCTTTTTTCGAAAATCATCCAAAAATAGAAATAAAATTCTAAAAATTCGAAAATTAATTTTTTTATAAGTCAAATAAAATCTAAAATATTTATTTATATTATTTTTTTTTATTTTTTGATAATAATTAAGCATTTTAAAAATTAGATTTCAAATTAAGAACTTAAAGACAATATTTTTCGAAAATTACTAAATTTTTTTGGAAAACTAGGTAAAAGTTGAAAATAATATATTCAATAATTTCTGGGAGTTTAGAAGGATTTAATGCATTAAATTTTAAGAATATTTGGAATTTATAATATTTTCTAAAAATTTGTGCAGTAAATGCTCATTTGTCCGCAAATAAAAAAAATAATACTTTTGAAAAATAATTTCTATAAAACAATACTTCAGAAAATAGTTCTAAAAGAAAATTATTCAACAAAATAATAGACACCCAATGTATAATATAAAATATTTAAATAAAGGAATTTACCGGGTCGTTACAACATCTATCCTATAGAATTATAAATTACAATTCCATAACTCCCATATATCAATAGTAGTATGATATCTTACTTTCACTGCTAATTACGCATAACCAATGTACGTTATTTTAATGAAAAAATTGTAGTTCTACTTTTTCTCTTTAAGAAATTTAAATTTTTTAAAACAAAAATATGTATAACTAGTTGATTATTAGTCTGCTTTTTTGTCCATTATCTTAGAATGTCTACATTGCACATGCACACGTGCATATACACACACACACACACACACACACACAACATACATACATATATATATATATATATATATAATATGTACACATATAAATTATTGAAATAAAAATGTATTGTTCTACACTTTTCATATATTTTAATGAAGAAGAAAGCATATCACAACTTTATCGAGATTGTGTTGGCAAATTGGGAGATAATTTTGGAGAAAAAACTGAAACATGAATTTTAGAGATTGAGATGAGAAAACCAATGAATAAGTTGTAGGTAAAAAATAAATTACACACTTAATCACATACATATAAATAAATTAAGACAATATGACAAGAAGATTGATGGATAACTAATATTAGATAGCACAACTCTACCTTATTTTAAAAGCCCCTTGTTAGTTTAATGAGCATTTGGTAAACAAGAAAAAGAAAAAAGACATGATTGACTTCGGATTCCTTTTGACGAAAGCAAAGGAAAGTTAACTACTCCTTCGCACTAAATTTGGTGATGAACATGACATTAGTTGACAGCCATGTCCAAAAATAATTTAAAGTATCTCGTTACTAACTTCGATTATTTATTTATTGTTTTCTTTGTTATTTTTTAGGTCAAATAAATGATAGGCTACGAATTAAAAACATGCAAAAAGTTATGATGAACATGAAAACATACGTAAACTTTAGCTGTCAATTAAAATAAAACAATGTAGTTGTTGTAACGAAAAGTACTTGCCGAAAGGATGAGAGATTATTAGTGTTATGGGTAAAATATAAATTAATTTCAAGAGCTCAGTAAACAAGTTTAGTACCATTAGAGTACAAAATTTAATAAGAGAGAGTTTTTTTATAGGGTTCAGTTAATTTTATTCATATAAATTAGGGTAACAAGATAATAGAATTGTGTCACTTGACAAACTCATTAATTCCAACACTATAAATAGTCCAGTTCATACGTTTTAAAAAGTAACACAATATATAGGTAATTCTATTTTTAAATTGCTTTTTTCTCCCCAAACTTTTTATATGTATTTTTTGTCTAGACCTAACTTAAGTGTTGGAGGACTTACGCTAAGTCACCCTCAATCGAAGCCTAACTATCTTGTGTGTGTAGGTAGTTTTATCGACCGAATTTGAATAGACTTATTTGATCTTGAGGCTCAACTTGAATTTAAAAAGCTCTTAGGAGCTCATACAGACCTTATCAAAGCTCACAAAGGCAATCTTCAATTTGATTGAGCTTAATCCTAGTTAAAGCTCGTTCCACATCGATTAGGAAAAGCTTTCTTGTTGTTTAATAATTATTTGAATATGATGACATACATTTGTTTCCCGTGATAAAAGTATAATGTGAGTTCATGAATAATACTCGAAATGTGATATTCATAATTTTTTTTTAAAAAAAAAAATTGAGGTTAGACTATGTCTCGAGATAGATACATGTGACCCCATTAATCTTGGAGCTTGTTGTAGAGAAAAATGTAGAAATGTATCATCAAATGATAGAAAACCATTTGTGCCTTAAATTGAAAAACGAATATTAGAAGACTTATTATTATATATGTATAGGTTATAAAAGATTCGACTACCTGGACACTTAATTCAAATTGAGTTCCAATCGAATATATTAAACTCAAATCTCAATTAATGGATATGCTGAAGTATTAAAGAGCCAGCCCCGGAGACATTTGCTCAATGATGATCATTGTCATTAATTTTTCTAAATCCCAATGATTAGTAGTTCTAAATTCTTTAGTCTGACAAATGTCAATAAATAACTATCAAAGGATTCAATTATTAAAAGCCACAGATAATAATGATGTTATGATCAATAGCAAAGACGGAACAAAGAATTGATATTCGAGGGTGAGATCGAATTTTTACAATGAGGGTGTTTGGGATTGCTTTTGCTTTTGGAAAAGTTGGAGTTATTGAAAAAGTTGAAGAAAAGTTGAGCAGTAAATGTTGGAAGTGTTTGAAAATAAAAATGAGAATAAGTCAAAAGTTAATACTAAAAGTGTGGAGTGTTTGAAAATAAAATTGAAAAGCAGTCAAAAGTTAGTAGGTAATAATTCAAGAAGTTCAATTTATTTATGAAAATACCAAAAAACACTTTTAAGCTGATAGAAGCAACTTAATCTCAACTTCTCAGCTTCTGCTTTTTTTTTTTAACTTAATTTAAGCAGAAGTTGAAAAACCAAATACTAAAAGTAGTTTTTTTGAAATTAAAAGTAGCAAAGTACTTTTTAAAAGTTTTTGCAAACACCCTTAATATATAAGAACGAAATATTTTATCATTTTAAAATTAAAATTTCAAAATTTTAATTAAAAAAACATAAAAATATAACTAAATATAAAATTGAGATGACTATTTCCCCTTACAGCCTCGACTCTGATCATCAGCATGTTGTGTGGTTAAACCCCTCAAAATGAGACAATTTAGCAGAAAGGGCCCATTTTGAACTTAGAAATGGTGTTACACTTTACATCCCACATGCAGAGAAAACAATTGCCTCATCATTTTCCAACTTCAATAATTATTGAACTTCAATTAATATTTTGATATATACTGAACATATACGTAGTATATACATGTGCAGTTGGCACAACAAAATATTTGAGCATTGAATTTTATCTGTCCATACGTAATTTAATAGGCACCCTATCTGTCCATGTATCAAAACATATGTCAGAGTAGCTACAGCAACTGGTTATTTTGTTGTTCTATAATATCCCAAACATGCAACTAATATTTGTTGGAATTATTCAGGCATCATTTTTAATTGATTTTGACATAAATACTATATTAGTTTTTCTTGTAAGAAACAAATATTCTAGTATGTTCGGATATAAAAATAATTACTCAAGCGTGACAATTGGTAAGATATTGCAACTCATTAATTGCTATATGAAATTAAACTAGCGTAAATATTTCAACTAAAACTATACTGGTAATATGTAAACTTTTCACGCCAATATTATGAGGAATATTTGCAAAATATTAATTAATTAAATGGGGTGCGAGAGAATTAATAAGCAAAGGGTTTACTTAAAATTGAAAATCACACACACACACACACACACACACACACATATATATATATATATATATATCTAGAGATATTTCCAAAGTTAAAAATTATATGCGTATCTAGCTCTCACTTCAATATGGCTCCTCCACTAGTAATATATGAGCATTTTGTTAGATGTCCGCCTCATCTAAGGAAAGTCATTAATTATATATTTGTTCCAACACGCCTTTACACATGTAGATGTACTTCTTTTTGTATCAAACTTTGCATGTGAAATTTTTTCTCGTAAATGGGTGGTGGTGAGATTCAAACGTAGGATTTTTTAGTTGGTTTAACTCTGATACCATGTTAAATAACTGTTTTATCTAAAAATTTAAACTATTAAAAAGAAACTTATCAACTATTTATTATCTCCAACACTTTTCTATTACTAAATATAACCTGCCAATGAAGTTTTGACATAACTTGAACTCATTGTTTCGAAACACCTGTCGTCAGACTACTTGAATGACCACTATAGTGCATAACACAACATCACTTAAATTAGCTTAGGGCAAGTTTTACAGAAGCATTTTCTATGTAGAATCACTTTAGTCTGATCAT
Organism: Petrea volubilis; assembly: GCA_026212405.1. Taxonomy (NCBI): domain Eukaryota; kingdom Viridiplantae; phylum Streptophyta; class Magnoliopsida; order Lamiales; family Verbenaceae; genus Petrea; species Petrea volubilis. The sequence continues at coordinate 19,303,564 of CM047877.1, forward strand.
ATTTTAATGTGATATGATATTGTAGTCCTTGAGTTAACATTTTATTTTGTATTAACCATTCAACTCAATTTTTGATTGTATGTTGGCTTATTATATGTTAGGGATATGTGTCATACTAAAGGGTTGTGCGTGTGTGTGTGTGTGTGTGTGTGTATATATATGTATGTATATAATTTTTCATTATCAACTATTGCATATATCTTTCACATGTACCAGTTTTTGGCCAAAATCCTTTTGAAATTGAGTTGAGAGACCAATCTAAAACAAAATTTTCACATGAGAATCTGAGAGTCAATATCAAAATACGCGGAGTTAGATTGATTTTAAATAGAAAACTGAGGGCCCATTTATAACATTTACTCCTCTTGGGCTGATGTATATATTCTATCTTTTGCAAACAAGTTCCCTGAATTGGGCTTTTACCTTCTGTTAAAAGAAAGAGTTGGGCTATCAGTCACCTTCTCTAGTGCTGTCAATGGAGCAGATTTTAATCCAAATTTGATCTGAGTCCTATCCGAATTTTAAAATATTCGACCGATTAAAATATTCAAACTAAATTTGATTATGAATATTCGTAATAAAAAATATATGCATAAAATATGGAGTCAAGCAGTGCGATTCATTAAAATTCCGAATCCGAACTTAAATGATACTTTTTATTAATTAATAACATTATGTATATAATGTTAATAAAGAAGCTAAAATAGAATGCAATATAAAGATCATTATAATTAATAATACACTATCTTTTATTTTTCAAAGTAATGTTTTTATACATATTTTAAAATATTTTTCTACTTATTAAAATTTATTTTTTATATAAGAAATAATTTTGTTATTGGTTACTTGATTTTACAATTTTAAATTTTTTTAGATGCTAATCAGATCAAATTTTTTTATCGGGTTTCAAATTTTTTATCGGATTCAAACTCAATAGTAATGAATGTAAATCTTATAAGATTTGGGTCAAATTCTAATATTGACAAAGCCTATCGGATTTGGATCCAAAATTTTCAAATTTGCTCCAAATCGGACCCATTAACAGCCCTAATCTTCTCTTATCTCCACTATATATTAAACGTGAGGGGCTTTGACTTTTTCTTTGATGTGTGTAATTGTGGTATTCTTAAAATACCCTTTAACTACTCTATTCATCTATCAATTATTTTCTCTCCAACAACATTTTTTTCCATTTTATATTCTCACCTCTCTCCCTATTTCTCTCACATTTCTGTTTTTTTTTTTTCAAAATTTTGTTCTACTTTATATTTTTATTTATTTTTAAAGAAATAATTTTATTTAAAATTTATTTTTTTTAACTTCTCATAAATTTAATAAACATATCATAAACAATTAAAAATATAGTTTATATAATAATAGTTAAGAGAATACTACAAAATAATTTTATATTATTAAAATTTAAAATATTTAATTAAATTATATTTTATTTTTATTTTGCACACGTATCAAGTATATATATATATATATATATGTGTGTGTGTGTGTGTGTGTGTAAAAGAGGGCTATTAATCTAGTACAACGCTACCACCTTTAACGATCATCTTGGACCAAGAAACAACATTTTTCTTAAAGTAGATATAAAAATTAATACATATTTCATTGTACGCTATTAATACAATATTTTTGGGGAGGAATAGGTATAATATATATATATATATATACAATCAACACGAAATAATTTATAGATATCAATCGAAATGCCATACACATATGCTTATTCAAAAGGGAAAGGAAGTTTGTGAGAAGACAAGAGAATTAAATCCGAGACCTTAATTGTATTAGATTCGAACCTTTACACTAAGACTGTAGCCTAATAGCAAGAATATGTATAATAGATACATTTATCAATTTAAGTTGTTGACTCATACTGTCGAGCCATTGAAAATGGAGGAGCCCAATATTTGTTTGACAGAGTTGTTGGATAACAAATCATACCAAGAGTTGTGATACATTTTCCAATCATTTTTACTGCATCGTTTACTAATTTATACAAAGACCACTCTATCCCAAATTTATGAAAAAAAATTACTCATGTAAAAATGGTATTGTGAGGGTAATAATAGTGTCCACGTAGATGAGCTTAAAAAAATACTTATCAAGTTGTGTTGTTTATAGTAGATCTTTCTTTTTTTAAATCAAACAATTTCTCATTTGGATATTGTAATTAAAAACATTTTAAAAGTTAATTTTATTTGAAGTTATTTCAAACAACTTTTGAAAAAAGTCACTTTTGGACTTTTTGTTTTGAATAAAAATTCCATCCAAATACATTTTTTTTCGTTGAAGTATTTTTTTTAAATAAATATTTCTCTTGTAAATAAAAATCATCCAAATGGGCTCAGTTTTATTATACATCCATATTTTATGAATCATATCCAATCATATTAAACATGGTATACGTGTGTTTAATATTTAATCTCACAATTAAATGATATGTCATTATATTTTGACGACCCATTGCCGGTCCGCATCACACATTAATTAGAAACGTGTATCAACTCAAAGTAGCAACGAATAGTGGAGAAGTGGAAGTGGAAGGCCAAGATGCAAAACCGAGAAAGAAGCCAATCCCTGATGAGCAATGTAGAGAGAGGGGCGGGGCGGGGGGGGGGGGGGGGGGGTTGGGGGGGGGGTGTGGAAGAAATGCAATTAGTACTGGTGCTCTGGGCCATGTTTTGATATTGAAGTAGTGGCCAAGGATCAAAGTTTTGGAGTTTGAACCCCACCACCTGCTTTAAACTTGTGGCTTCAAACTGCCTCCATGAGTTGGTACACACCGGCCCCCTGTCTTTCAGTTAATTTCTTCATGAAACTAAATTTTGGTAACCATCCACATTGCCCCACTAACTTATCCTACTCCCTTCAATGTTATTCTTGTTTCTTATCAGATCATATTCTAACACTACTGTTGGTCTATTATTCTATGTGTGTGTGTGTGCGAGAGAGAGAGAGAGGGGGGGGGGGGGGGTTGGTTAATATTATTCTGAGTTGTTCAATCATTAGTGGTACTATATATGCAAAGTTGTCGTGTGATATGAGAAATAAAGCATGCGGACGCTCTGCGATGTTTGTGAGGGTGCTGCAGCTGTTCTGTTCTGCGCAGCTGATGAGGCCGCCCTTTGCCGCTCCTGCGATGATAAGGTCAAGTGGTCAGCCATATGCATATCTTTTACAAATATGTGTCCTCTTGTGATGTTGTCTTTTGTAAATAGCAATATGTATATACATACATATGTGTGTGTGTGTGTGTGTGCGCGCGCGCGTTCTTCTTTAAAGCATACAAGACTTGGATGAGACTCGTCTTGTTCCTCATTATTTTCTAGGATGCGATTGTAAAATCTGTTCCATGTTTGAGGGCATTAAGCTTTCTTGTTATATAATATGGAAATGGTCATTGAAGTGAGTAAAGCAATGTCACAACTTAGTATAAATTCGTTTTGTGAATCGAGTTTAATCTTTTGCACCTTTCAAGAAAAGGGATGGAACTAACTAATTTATGTTTCCGACAGAAACTTAGTATATGCACATGTTGCCCATGGCAGAAACTAAGAAGATTCTATAATTTCTACATAGGGTTTGAACATTATTTCATCCAATGAGTGATTCATGATGGAACACTTCAGAACATCAATAGTTGGCTCAACTAAATGCTTTATGAGCTTTTTTATTTGCAGACGTACTTTGACATGACATTCAAATTTGTGATGCAGGTTCACAAGTGTAATAAGCTAGCTAGCAGACATGTAAGAGTTGGGCTTGATAATCCTGTTGATGTGCCTCGATGCGATATCTGTGAAAATTCTCCTGGTATGCACATTTTCGTCTCTTGCTTTGATTTGGTTATCTAACAGCATTTTTCATAAAGGTAAGACTGCTATAATGGTTAATTCATTGAGATTGTTCGTAAACAAATTATAGTTCAAAATTTTCAGCATTCTTTTACTGTGAAGTGGATGGTAGTTCTCTCTGTTTGCTATGCGACGTGACTGTACATGTCGGAGGAAAGAGGACTCATGGGAGATATCTCTTGCTGAGACAGAGAGTTAAGGTTCGTTTGCAAGAAATTCGTGTTATGTTCGATTCTAACTCTTTGCAAGCCTTCAACAAGGATGTTGTTCTTACGGATTGGTCTACAGTTTCCAGGCGATAAACCGGGATGCATAGGGGATCCTGCCACACAAACACTGGATTCAGCTGAAAACAAGAAGGAATATAGTCACTCAAGAAAACCCACAGGTGAAGATGATCAGCCAAACCACTCGACTGCGAAATTAGATGTCAAGGCTGACAGGCCTTCTAAGATGATAGATTTGAATATAAAGCCACATCGGCTCCACGGTCAAGATTTGAATGATCAGCCAGGCTAGAACTCCTGCAAATCCAATCTTGATTTCTTGTGTCAGGATCTATTTGTTTGTGTAGAGCTTTGGCTTCCACCATGAGTGGAGTTGCTGTAGAGGAATATCTTTTCCAGATACAATTTATCCAATTGAGTTCTTCGAGACAATAGGCCTCTCTCTCTCTCTCTCTCTCTCTCTCTCGTTTTTATCTTTCAGAGTAACAGGCCGAGTAGTACAATACAATTGAGTTGAGACTACTCCTTTTTAATTGTTTACTGATTTGTAGGTCATTTTCAATTTGGATTCATCAGTGATTTAGTGTCCTAAGTCTTGTCCCGCGGATAAAAAGTTGGATCCCTTATTCATCACTTGTAGCCAACCAAAATAAAATCCACACAATAACCATTAAAAAGGAGATAAGGTGTCCCTCACTTCAAGCTTCTATGCTGATCACTATATCATTCTTTATATATCAATGATGATCCTGTAAATGCCACTCAGAAAAAAAAAAAAGCAGTTGAATTATAGTAACGATGCTAAATTTGAACTTGAGAAATATTATTCATAAGCTGCAACCCTTCCAGAAAGGTGGACCGTAACGAGTGATACAAAATTTCATAGTAACAGAAGAAAGGTAAAGGCAAATAAATATTCTATAAGGGCTAGGAGTGGAAACCAGTTTATCATGGATATATCATAAGCTACATTTCAGATTTAGGTTCGGCTCAGGCAGCTTAGTAACTGTATCCCTTGACAAACATTCCTTTCTTGGCCTCCTCGGACTCGCCTTCAGCAGTGTATTTGCCAAGCTGAGCAAGAGAGTTGGCCTTTGCTCTAACAAGCAGAACATCCTGGGCAGCCTTCACGTTCTCCGGCCTTCCTCCCCATGTCTTGAGGCATGTGTTCTGAAGGGCTCGTGCATATGAGAAAGAAACGTGCCACGGGCTTGGTGCTTGGTTCATTGCGTTCAAGTTGAGAGTGGCCTCGACCTCAGATTGGCCACCGGACAAAAACTGTTCATCGCAATGAAGATAACCAGTTTAGGCGTAATGATACATATAATCTTGAAATTAAGTTGATGATATATATACATGTGTGTGTGTGCGTGTGTATTTATGATGTTTACCATGATTCCGGGGACAGCAGGAGGGATTCTTCTTTTGAGGAGCTTGAGGGTGTAGTCAGCAACTTGTTCGGGTGTGGCCTTGTCCTTGCACTCGGCTCCGGGCGTAACCATGCTAGGCTTCAAGAGGATGCCCTCAAACATGACATTGTTCTCGGCAAGGTAGAAGAAAACCTCAGCCCACACCTTTTGCGCAACTTCGAATGTTCTATCAATTCCATGGTCACCATCCAGGAGGATCTCAGGCTCAACAATGGGGACCAATCCATTGTCCTGATGAAAAAGATATCGAAATGAAATTAGTTTCTCAAATGCTGATCAAAAAATAAAAGATGACATGAGAAAGGTTTATCTAGCAAACCTGGGAAATAGCAGCATATCTAGCAAGACCCCAAGCTGCTTCCTTCACTGCAAGTGCAGATGGACCATTGGGAATGCTCACAACGGTACGCCTGCAATATTTTAAGTGAAATAATAAAGTTCAAAACAGAAAATATAGCAATTGAAGCATATCAAAAGATACATGGAAAAAAACAAAAAGGTACGTAAGCAATCAACATATAGAAAATATGTACCATTTAGCAAAGCGGGCACCCTGTTGGTAGTAAGCAGCAGAACGAGAAGCCAAACCGTCGAGACCTTGGCACCAAGACTCATTGTTGGATCCAGCCAAGGGAACAAGACCCTATCACACACACATACACACACCACTAACTAATGGTTAGTACATCTGTATATCCTCTATATGCATGACCCTGAACTATATATATGTAAAAAAAATTAAAGTTACCTTGTCCACTTTAATACCAGGAACAATGCCCTGCTCAACGAGTACATCGACAATCTTCTTTCCATCAACAGTGGATTGGTAAAGTGTTTCCTCAAAGAGGATGGCACCCGAGATGTATTGGCCAAGGCCTGGAGCTGTAACCAGCAGGGTGCGGTATGCTTGGCGGTTGGCCTCAGTGTTTTCGAGCCCAATGGAAGCTAGACGCTTCCCACAGGTGGCGTTTGATTCGTCCATGGCCAAGATTCCACGACCGGGAGATGCAACTGTTTTCTGGAATCAGCAAAGCCACAGTTTTTTGTTAAAATAAATCATTTTAGAAAGCGAAATTTTACTTGGGGACATTAAATGTGATTCTCTATATTCATTCATAATTCAGAAATAGTCTTTTTTTGATATAGCTCTTATTGTTTTTCTCAAGGAGGGAGAGAAAAGACTATATCTTTTTCACAGTACGAGATTCCTACTATTCCCTTGTTGTTCAACAAATTCTAGTGCTCCATCTGAGGCGTGTCACTTTCTACCAGATACATAACATGTATCTTTATCATGATGGTTGTAAATCCAACAAGAGTTAACCAAAAAACATCTGAAGAGAACTATATTTGGGAATGAATAACAACTCAGAACCAATCAATCAGGCCATAACTTAACTATTCAAGTGGTATTACTTTGTGTAAGATTTGCATATACTTCTTGTTTTAGGCCCACATTTCCCCATAAAAATATTTATGTTATCATCACATTCAGCAAGAAATATCACAAGTTGGTAAAACATACCGCAGTTTTGACTAGTTCATTGGCGTAGGAGCTGGCACGGACGGTGAGGGCGGAGGAGGAGACGGGCTGGCAACGAACGGCGGCCACGGCGGGCTGGCGGAGGAGGGGCTGCCCCTTCACAAACTCAGACTTGTCAAGTACTGGTGATGACTTGAGGAGGGATGCTGAAGCCATTTTTCTTCTTCTTTTGCAATGTTATCTCTTTAGGCCTTTTCCCTCCACAAACTTCTACTACGTACTCATTTAGCAAAATATTGTGACTTATATAGTTCCAGAGAGATATATGTTTTGAGGTTGTGAAACATTAGCCAATCAGCATGTGGCAGCTGGGATGATAACCTGCTGACTTGGCAAAATGCCCACACAAAAGAACAAAAGAAGATAAAGAACAACATATTAGTCCCCTGTTTGATTATTTCTGAGATTCGTGGTTAAGCATTTGCAGAACTTTGTTTCTTCCCAAAAACAATTTCTTTTTAATTATTCTTTCTAAAATGAGGAGAATGTTATCAAAGCAAGGAACACCAGAAAAATATGGAATTTTATTCTCTTTAGTCTTTTCCTTTTAGCTTACATGTGATTAGGAGACTTGTTTCATGTGATGGACTAGAGGCCAGGCCCATCAAATTTGAGGCTCTGCTTCCAAGTTACTGAGAGAAACAGAAGCTGCCAAAAATATCTGCTGACAGCACACATATCACATATGCGTCTATTCTTAGAACGTGCGGTTAAATGCCATAGTTCAACGAGATTTGAGTTTGGATTGATACATTTGAAACTAAAAGTTTCAAATTCATAATAACAAACCCGTTGAACTTGTTCGGATGAATTTATATTTGCAATGGATTTCAAACCTTTTAACTCCCATTCTGAGCTACTTTCGAGCCATTGTGATGGATTTAAAATCCATTAAATTGAAAGTCATTTGCAATCCTTGGTTAAAATCCAAATGGAGCCTTAGAAAATATGGCCAATTTTGTCACTAAATTTTCTCAGTTTCCACCAGCAGCCAATGCCAACCAGAATAAAACTCTTCTAACAGCTGAAAATTTCCTCATATTTTTCATCACTTCATTAAACTAGTACATATTAACAATCATGACAGGTCTACCTTCAAATTATTGCAACTTGATTCATGTCTCGCCAGAGAAAATGTTCAGCTGTGGCCCTGGAAGTGCCCCAATTACTTTCGAAACATCGTTCTTATGGGCCATGGTAATAAAAATCGATGGCTGGTGTACATATTCATACAAAAACGGAACATGCGGTCAAAAAGAACATCACAGCGACCCTCTTGAGGACAGGGTCGTAATTGAAAATGGCCCATTAACATTTAACATGCAATATATGCACCACATGAATTCAGTTGAAAACATTTGAGGTCTAATTCTTGGCAATTAACTTCTACCGTAACCATACTTTTCTTATGTTCTCGTCCGAAGAGGCAGTTTTCGCATAGTGAGAGCCACCAGCTCAGTAGGAATTCTCAAAACATCAACTGTGGTGTAGATACGCCGGTTTCATCACAGTTCCTGCAATGCGGGGGGCCAAAAAAAGGGTGCATCGACTAGAAGGGCTCTATGGTCTTACTGAGGACATGCTCATCTGTACTCCAGCCATCTTTCATGTTAGCAAGCAAGATCATCATTACGGGGAATATCAAGTTAACAAGTACAAAAATAACTTCACAATGTATTTGATTCAACAATAATTTCAAAATTTCATGTAAAGCCATCTCAACGAACTCATTAACCATCTAGAATGATTACCGTGTAGCCTCCCATCTGCCACTTGGAAAATTGTCCATGGACATATCATGACAGTTTCAAACAATTACACTGAAACTCTATCTGTTAAATCTGTATCGACATCCTCTAACAGTAAAACACAGCAACTGGATGCATATAAAGGACTCGAAACTTTTCTATTACCACAAGAAGCTACCATTAATCTGACAAAACTGGGACATGTATAAAAAGCTGATTATCGAAGATAGGTAGAAGAAACCCATAGGATAATGTAGCTTATCAATGAAGTTGTCACTTCCAAGCTTCTTGGCCCTTTGAGTATCGGTGGCATCACAGAAACCATCAAAAATGTTCCCAGAAGCCATGAAAGAATAAAGCTCCCAGCCCTACAAACATGTAACAACAATTTTATTCTATTGAGTCATTAGCCTTCAAAAATGGGATTCATTATTTGGGAAAAATTAAAAGAGCATACCCATAGAGAAAAGCTCTTAATTTGCTCTTCAGTCGGTCATAAATAAAATACATAGAAACTATCAATGAGATAGCAACTTGAAGAGTTGGCCCTTCTTCGGTAGGAAAGAGTACAGTGAGCATTCCAAGAATGATGAAAGCAATGGAAGTTTTTACGATGACATTTGTTGATGGGGTTCTAAACCTGTTTGTTACAGCCTGGACATAGCGATGTTGAGTTACTTCCCTGACCTTTTTCTTAATGTTGATCTTAGGGTTCTTCCTCTCGTAGAACTTTTGCATTATAATTTTATCATGTGCTGATTCAATTGCATCCACACTGGGCTTGTGCCCTCCATACGTTTGTATGAGGAAGTTCCTAGCAGCTTGAATTTCATCTTCAGAAGCTTCTCTACTGATTCCCAGTCGCTTATAGGGGTCCCTTACATTAATTCTAGGAAAGATAGCTGTACCAAGAGGAATAAAAAGATGTGAAGATTCAGAAATACCAGCCTCCTTGATTGTAAAGACATTGACAACGTCAGTGTGAGACTATATGTCAAAACCAACGCTAAATGAGTCTAGTGCAAAACATGTCATCAAAGGCTATCTGTCTTATGAAACAATGGATGTGAATAACTTGTCAAGTAACACAAATCTGGATTCCCAGCATCCACAATTTGGATATGTTTATACTTTATATCAACCTAGCTCGACATATCCAGTAAATGCACATTGAGCATGTCAAAAGCAGGCAATCAATTTCATTTGGATAATTAACAAAAATGGGAAATGTTGGAGTAAAACATTGGGAACTAACAATGAAACCATTTGAAACATGACCCAGAATATATCAGAACCTTAAAGAGTGAGCTCCAAATATAAATTCTTTACTAAATATCAGGTAGACTGTTAAAAGTTTGTTTAATTTTCGAGGAAATTTGCCAATTCTGTCTCGAAACAATATCATCGATCCATCTTCCACAGACAAAATATCAATGGTCATAACTCACAAAATTTTGCACCTATTGGCATATTTCTTCAAAGAGAAGTACTCCTTCAAGGACCATATAAGCATAAAGATCAGATTCAGAAAACACATTCAGATCAAGCAAAGTAAACAAGAATGGGCCAACAGTTACCAAATAAATTCACAAGATTTACCAGTTGAGTCATTAGAAGCATCTTCAAAAGCAGCATCCATTGTACACTTTAGGGAAGGGATTCTTCGTTTATATCTCGAAGTTGAAGCATCCAAACCATTTCTAAATTGTTGTCCACATGAGAAATCAGTAAAAACAAATCACATGTGCAAAAACTTATACATTTAAGTAAGAAAATTTTACCGATTCAGTGAGAGCAAATTTATAGGTCTCCCAAAATTAGGAAAGAACGTAACTTGCTTTTTATGTGATCCTAGCCTCCTTGCAGGCAAGCCAAGGCTATATCTCAAGGGGCTATAAGTTAATCCAGATGACATCATTGCTAAGCAAGTAAAAAGCTTTTGCTAATCTCAGCCACCCTGGCACCGATTTATGTAACAATTGAAATGCTGCAACCAACAAGAAAATAAGAAAAGGAAAGCCTAAATAGGAGCTTTGGTTATACCAAAGCTCTTAAGAAACTTATGAGTAAAATTATATATATATATATATATGTATATGTGTATACATATATATAAGTGCAGAAATGAAATGCAAATGCAATATGCACAGGATGCACGACCCATTGATCATGAAAAAATTGCAGTGAAACCTTCCTTAAAGAATATGATGAAAAGCTTTAGTTGAATCCCTTAAATTACATTCTGTTAGTCAATGATGGCCAATAGCTCATTAAACACGTTTTAAGGAATATCAATGTATATAAAGGTCAATGCACCAAGAGAAGAATGTAAACCAACCCACCCTAACTCAAACATAACAAGAAGCAGAAATTGAAAGAAACACAAGAACAAGATCTGCCATTCCAATTGTTCTAATCTTGAACGAGAAAAGTGCCTCAGCGCAAGTTCCACTCTCAAGGGATCGAAGTATTTCCTTCCAAAATAAAGGAAGACAAATCTAAAGAAAAAAAATGCTCATTTTATTATATTCTTCTCTTGCTATGATTTTCACAAGAAACATAATTCCAATAACTAGATACCACTATCACCAAGTTTCCAGAGCTTTATCATCCACTATTTACCCATCTGTTTCGTTAGACATTCGTAAAGCAATATCTATATTCTTTCTTTCATCTACCTCAAACCAAAAATTAAGTAGATACATCCCGCTAGGCGACATGCAATACTATTATCCAAACTAATGCAACAATTGGGGAACGAAGACATCCAAAACCTCCAATGCCCACTATTCCTACCCTCAAAAACTAGGGAAAAAAAAAAAGTTTAAACAAGATTCAATCTTTTCAACAACTACTAGCATATATCGTCAACCCAGAATTCGAAACCCAACAAAAAAAAGAAAAAAAAAAAAAAAGATGTGTTGCACACGGATGAAATTAACTTGTGCCTCCTCAACTTGTTTAAGTTGCTTAAATTGAGTAATTACACTAGAAATGCAACTCGATACAACTCCTTCGGGTCTAAAACTTTAAACAAAACGAAAGCATATGAAGAAATGAAGAGGAGTCAATAGAGTTACCTGAAGCGGAGAAGTATTCGAAGTGGATAGGAGAGTCAGGAAAGAGTTACTAGGGACAGGGAGAGAAGGGTTTCGATGTGGTTTTCGCAAATGTGTTGCTAGTATTTAAATGTAAATAGCTGAATGGTATACCACGAATCCGTTGTAGTCTAGATGGTTAGGATACTCGGCTCTCACCCGAGAGACCCGGGTTCGAGTCCTGGCAACGGAATCTTTTCTTTAATTTTTTTTTTCTCTTTTTTTCCTAATATTTGTTCATATGTTTTTCTTTGGTCTTCAAAGCAGATTGCGGCATGCCAGGCTGGGCCCAATAACGAAAGCTTCACCAGAATTCTGAAGCACGAAGAAAGTTTTTATTATCTTCGTCTCTATATTTTGCAAACTACGTTTTCATTTTTGTTGTCACGTCATTGTTTGGACCATCTCCCATGTGTAGCCCACTTGTTCTATTATGGCTTCCAATATTTATTTTGTTTTACTTGGGAAAAATGCCAAAAAAAATATATTATTATTATTATTATTATTATTATTATTATTTTGGGTTGTAAAGCTTATTAGCTTGTTCTTGTTCCTTGGATTGTGGAGAGAAATACTAAGCCCTTAGTCGAAATTATTAGGACTGATGTGGTAAAATGTTAGATTTTGTCTCATGATGTATGTCCTTTGTCCAATTTTATTCTAATATTACAATTCTCTCACATTGTATTTTATTATGTTGCGTCCATCAATTTCTGTCAAATATTTAACGAAAAATGTCATGTGTCATCCCAACAACTATTTATACTAACGGTCAAGTGATTCTGTTAAAGATTTAACAACAATTGATTTGTGATACATAATTACAAAGAAATTTATTTTGTTGGTTGTAATGTGACAAAATCATAATTGTTGGAATACAAATTAGAGAGACTCATATATTATGAAACAACATTATCAAAAAGAAAAATGGTATATTATGGAACAAAATTTGCAATTTTTCCCAATTTATGGTTCGGATTTTGGCCCTTTCTTTATCTTCTTTCTCTTACTTCAATATAAGGCCTTGCATTGAGACAAGAGGATTTGGATTGAAAACATTTGCTCGGTGTACGAATAATTTCAAATTAAGCGAAATTAAAATCTCAAAATTATTGTTTATGCATTTGAAACCGATCATAATTCATAACTCACAAATATCCAAATAAGTTGATCGAATTTGTTATTAGAAATTTTAAAATACTTAAACTCTCATATCATTCATACAATCATACATATTCGTAACATTTAAATATTCAGAGACTTTCAAACATTCGAACACAATCTATTATATTATTAATTCTTAATTCACCAACTATCAGTTGATCTAGCGGAATGAGGCGTTAGATCCCTTAAGCAATGCCAAGGGTTCGAACATTGACGTTGTGAATGAAGCAATTGAATTGAGAGGGTCGCTCCCATAATGGACTTCTGCAGTACCCGATCCGAATTAATCAACCAATAAGTCGGAACCGTGTGACTAAGATAAAAAAAAAAAAAATTCTTAATTCACTATCAGTTAGATGTGAATACATCGAATGTGTTGCATTTGATTCATTTAACATTGAAGTAAATGCAGGAAAAAGTTACGTGTTAGTGACGAACAAAAAAAAAAAAAAACAGGTGCATGCATACATACCACGTCCAATAGGGTCTACATACTTAGCGACTAGGTGAATTCATTTCAATTCTTAATTTGGTAAAACATTGGGTAGTTGGCTCCTTAATTATGACTTCAAATATATCCAGACCAGTTTGACACAATTTGCCACATTTTCTTTTAAAATATCACATCAACATTATATGATATTTATTTAGGAATTATGTGGGTTTATTTAATTTTATTTCCATATATATATATATATATTGTTCTTTAGTATCCGCATTATGAAAGTCCAAAATAGTTGCACTTCATTCACGTGAAGAAAAAACTATACTTGGATTACTTGTTTCATTTTCTGTTTTTTTTTTGAAATATATTTTTTATTTTATTAATACTATACTAATTTTTTGGAGTTAAGTATTTACTTAATGTTAACTTGAAATTAATTTGGTCATATGTCCCGCCACATGGTATTGATGTTTCCTATTTTGATATCACTGTATCACATATGCGATGAATTCCGAAAAATAAAAAAATCAATTATTAAAAATGAGATAATCTCACAATATAAGTCGGTTCAAGACCTCTTTCTTAACCAATGTGAGATTGGGAATCATTATAATAAATAGGGGCACATTGGCCTACGAAAACAATATGGCCGATCGTTTTGTTACTTGTCATCCATGATATGAAATAAATTATTTTCATCTT